>JBBMKA010006019.1:0-10775 GCA_037833695.1 Sechiopsis laciniata | reverse complement strand
AAAAAAAATTATTAATTATTTGTTAACTTTTTTAATTTAAATTTAATTAACTAAAAAAAATTGTAAAAAAAATTTAACTTTTCTTATAATAACCTGCACCCCAAACACCGTTTATCATAACCCCTCTTATAATAACCTGCACCTCAAACACTGTTTGTTATAACCCACCATTTATCATAACCTTCCATTTATCATAACCCTTCGTCTATAATTATATAATCGGTGCCCCAAACGCACCCTAAAAGCCAGCAGGCTCTGAACTTTCATTGCTAAGGTCGCTTCATGATTAGGCTCATAAAAAAATTGCCTAGAAACTTCAATGAATGTTGTTTCTCTTCCTCTCTAGAACTTCTTCTTCAGCTTCCTTTTATCTTGACTCACATATTCTTTTCTTTCATCTATTGAACAACATCGATCTCCACTCATAAGCTCTTCTTGAAGAAGCCTCGCCCCTAACCCCTTTCTACTTAAAACTTACCAGCGAAGAAAAGGTTCGATGAAGGCCCTCTTTCCCATCAAATGCAGCTCCACTGAGACGACGAAACACCCACACCCTAGTTAACCTCTCACTCTTCAAGTCTCGGTGAAATCTAGCGGGATCCAAAGGTTTTTTCACCTTGACACCCGATGGATTTGACTAAACCAAGGAGAAAGATTTTCTCCTCTATAGACTAGGGTAGAGATAACCTCATTTTAAAGGGGAAACCTCACTAGATGCGAAACGCCTCTCCCCCACCCACTCTAAAAGCCTAACCTTTTCCTAGCTGAGGATAAGTCCTTCCACTACTACAATATCTCATAAAGATGGCGGGCTGGGAAATTCAATTTGAAAAACACAAGGAAGAAACGGTGGCGGACACATGAACCCACTGTTAACAAGTAACGATGGCGGCCACGTAGTAATAACCCATGGTTTTGGTGATGTTTAAATGGAGTAAAAGAGGATTAAAGGTTCTATTTGGGATGAAAGTGTGGCAGTTTGTGAATAATTTCAAGTGGAAAGGCAAGATGGTCTTTTAACCCCTTGTAGTTAAAGGAAAATTCAGCAATCCCTAAGTCAGCTTTTGCACTGTTCACGCATCTTCTTCTTCGTTTGTCTCGAGCTCAAGTCGACACTAGAGCTGCCATTTCCAATGAGTCCTTGTAGTACCGTGGTTCGCTGTCATTTTCGTCACGAGGAACTCGCCGCTGCAGCCGTCTTTATGGGTTAAGCTCCTTCGCCTAAGCTGCAGCGAGTCTTCGGCATCGTGTTCGTTTTGCTGCCGTGTGAGCTCAACGTCGCCACTGTCGTGTGGGTTCGTCTGCTGCCGTTCATCAAAGAGCATCCCTGGAGTAGTTGTTGTATTCTGCATAGATGGGTGCTCGAGTTCAGCAGTTAGGTTCGTGGTTCATTGCCGCAAGTTTGTTAGCGCCTGAGAAGCTCGTCACCGCCGCCGTGGGTTTGCCGTTGCGATCGCAGATTAGCCGCCGTTAGAGATTCCTCAAGGCGAGCTTCCATTGTTGTGTTTTGTGGCTCAAATGGGTTTGGTTGTGTCTCAAGGTAGAAGAAAAGGGGTGTTTGGTTAAAGGTTTAAAGTTATTTAAATGTGATTTAAGCCTTATTTGGTTGTGGTTTAAACTCATTTAAGTTGAGGTTATAGGCTGTTTGTTTAGTGGTTTAATGTTATTCAAGTTGTGGATTGGGAGTGTTTGGTTACTGGTTTAAGGTTATTTAAATGATGTATTAAGGGTATGTGTTTATTGGGTTATGGATAGTTAATTATTGTTTAAGCTTGTTTGGCTAGTGGTTTGAAATCATCTAAATATGATTTAGTGGCTGTTTATATATGAGTTTAGTGGTTGTTTGGATTAGAGTTAATGGGTGTTTGACTTAGGTTCAATGGTGAGTTTTGACCCTTGGACTTTTTTGTTGACGAGATTTGACCCGACCTATTTTTCATTCTTCGAGCCGAGTTTTGAGGCAGCCGCCTAGAGTCACTAGGGCACATTTTTTTAGGTTCTTCACTGTTTGTTAAATTTGATATTCTGGATCCAATTTTGAAGGTCTGAAGTGCTAGTTTTGTCCAGTTTGTTCGTTTCAGGGGTCGGAGTTGTGTTTGACTATTTAGAGCTTCTAGTGTTTTCTTGGAGAGCAGTTAGTGGATTGGCCAAGGTAAGGGACCCGTTACCCCTTTCTCGAGGCCCGTGGCTATTACATGTGTTAGATTGACTGTATGCACTTACTTGTTTGATGTGGCATAATCTATGTTGTTTGTTGCTTAAACTGATTACACTGAGAGCATGTAATATATGATTGATATCATGTCTAAGGCGAGCATGTAGATTATGTTGATTATCTGGATATGTGTGAACTACTGTATGATGATCGACAGAGTCAGTCTTGCATGATAGTTTGTATGTCCCACTGGAGACTTGTATGGTGTTTGATGCACGGCTTGATGCTTCGTTTGGACGCAAATGAGGTACAGAGACCAGTTAGAAGATGCTAGTAAGTGGATGTGCATGGTTTGTGGCCGACATGTTCTCGATGGGGGATTTGTGGTCCCTCGCTGCAGGGTTTCTGTGGATGGTTGGCCCACCAGGCTCATGACCCTGTCGACATTTTAGTAGTTGTCTAGGGTGTCGCTCCAGGTATGTGGTTAGTTTTGTGGCCCTTTGGTGAGCGTGCTGGATCCACCCTCACCTTGAGTATGAGACCTGTGGGATTTGTGGTCCCTTAACTACCAGGCTTCTCTACTCGTAGGATCCCTCGGCTTGGAGCAAGTATCCTAGATTGCCCTAGAGATTTGTGGTCTCAGTTGGTCCTTTAGGTGCAATGGCCCAAGTTTTCGTTTCGGTTCCCCAGGTATATTTTTCAGGAATTCAGTTGTTTGGTTGGACCGTTAGGGCAGTTTTAGCCTTGAGGAGCAATTTGGTAATTTTAGCTTTAGGGGCCAATTCGGTAATTTATTGAGTTCTAGGGCCGTCTCTGTATTTTACTGAGTTATGGGGTTGTTCTTGTGATTTGCAGGGCAGCAGGGCTAGTTTTGCAATTTTGTAAGGAAAGTTTTGTTTTAATTATTTATTTGGAGAAAGAAAAGAAGTTAAAAGGAAAAGGGAAGGTTTCAATCGGTCGTTTCATTCATTGATCAAAAGAACCAGAGCTCTAGATCACCTCTTTCTTCATCTACCCCTTCTCCCTCATTCGCCTCTGCCCTCGCCGAACCTCCCCTCTTCGATCGCGCAGGACTGCCACATTGCAGCTCCACTCCACACAGCCTTCATGTTCGCAAGCCAGCAATTCCGCGCACAGCTGAGTCTCGCGTGCGTGATTGCAGCCTCGCTCCACCTAGATTTCACGTTCGCCAACCCTGTGCATCGAGCCACACTCTCGAGTCTGTAGCCTTATAGTGTCGTAGCCCCATGCTTGCTTCACCACACAACCTGCTCGCCTTCGCAGCACCGAGCTGCACCGCAGCAGTGCCAGCTCTGACTGGTCGATCGCACGCCCGCGATCCTGTGCAGCCCTTTCGACTGAGCTTCATTTGCTTTTCTTAGGGGCAGTTTGCTCGAGTTTTTGGTAACCCCTAATCCCTTATGTTCTTGTTATTTAACTGATGGTTTAGGCACTAGTTAACTGTTTATGATATTTCAACTAGGTTGTTGTTAGCTCGCTCGTGTTGGTTATCTACAACTCAAGGAGCATTAGTGACTGTTCTGTAATTCTTTCAGGTAAGGGTTCTTTGTCGTGGGTTGTGTGGACCCAGTGTAATGGTTGTTGATTGTATGCTTACCTGCCTGCTTTACTATTTTACGAGCATGTGCTATTGGATAGGTTCTTGTGATGATTGACTTGTGTCGATTATATGTGTTGTTTCTAATATGCTGAAACCTTGTGAGTAATCTGTTAGGGCATGGAAGGTAGCACTGATGTAACCTGAGATTGTAGTATCCTGTTAGGGTACCATTTATGCATGTTTGATGACTGTTGGTTGCTGTTTAGAATTAGTCCTTTTCACTCTTAGATATAGTTTAGCAAGTTGTCATCATCTAGAGGCTGAGAGTGGACATGACCTATGTTGTCCCCATAGGTCGGGACAAGTAAGGATTAAATTTCCCACCCCCAGCAGTCGGGTGTGAAATAGGTACCACCCCGACATAAGCCTAGTCATGGCCTACTAGAGCGGGGTTCTTTCCTTGGTGTAAGCTTATCTTGGGACGATCCTTAGCTTAAGGCATCGGTGTGAACAGGCTACCACAGTTGGATGTCGAGGGCCTCCCACCTGCTGTGGATTAGTGGACACCATTCTAAGTCTAGTTAGGCATGCGTACCTGGATCGGCATAGTTTGTGTAGGCTTACATATGCCCTGGTTTGCAGCAGCATGCGGTGTGCGCGTACACTCACTAGAAGCCAAGAGGATGGCTCCCTCAGGCTAGTGTCGTCAGTACACCATCCTTGTCCAGTCTAGAGCCAGATACTCGAGTACTCTCCCAAGTGTCCACGATCAGTTAGCGAGATGATCGCTTAGCCGAAAGCTAGAGACTCTCGAGGTTTGGGAATCATGTTGATGACTCAAGTTGTGTTCTTGTTGGTAATCTGTAATGCATGCATGCTAGGATGCTAGATGATGTGGCTTTTACGTATTGTACCCCGGCTAGGGATTCTTACTGAGTGCCATTGTACTCACCCTTATTTTCTATGGTTTTCCACCAAGTAACTTGGCATACCTCAGGGACGGCTAGAGGAGGAACTGAATGATCATGGACGTCCACTGTTTATTTATTTGCTTGTTGTCTTGATTCAGCATGCATGATAGACTTTTACTCTGATTAGATTTCATGTTTTGAATGGTTTTAATAATCTCTGGCCAGAGGCTCAACTGAGTTTACTTTTATGGATGGATTTGTAAACTGTTTCTAGTTTGAACAAAGCAAGCTTTTGTTTCACTTTTATATATTAAAGTGTGGATGTTTTAATGTATTTGAACCATGCATGTTGAGTAAGAATCGAGTTTAGGACTGTTTAGAAGTCGGGTTCTTATAGTTGGTATAAGAGCTTAGAGTCATAGATTTTGTAGACTAACCTACTCAGTTAGGTCGTTTGTCCCTATGGTCATCAGCACTCCAACAGCCGTTAGGTATGTCAAAAGTTATTTGTTTTAAGGGTTTTGTATACAGTACTAGCATCTAGCATACATGTCATCTTTGGTTGTTGTTAGTGTTAGTCCGAGCGTGGACTAACTTAGTGTGGTTTGGGTGTAGATCCCGAGAGATGCCGATTACACGTAGTGGAGCTGGGACGTCAGCTGCTACCAACAGAGGTGGTGGCACGGAGCCAGATATTTTAAAGACCACGTCTAGAGCTATTCTGACCGTCAGGCCACCTTTGGCCCCGGCTTTTGCCTCACAGAGGGGAGGAGCATAAGCTGTTCCACCTCAGGGTACTGCTCATAGAGCGGAGTTTTCCGTGGCCATGCGTGAGATGGTTACGAGCATGTTCGCCGAGTAGAGAGCTGAGACTCAGGCACTTTTGGCAGTACAGCAGGGAGAGACTCGGGCACAGATGGACCAGTTTACTCAGATGTTCCAGTAGGTACCACCTGGCGGCGCGGTGGTTCCCCCAGTAGGGCAGAGAGTGTCGCCAACTCTACGATTTCAGTAGGAGCCCATAGTTGAGCCAGACATTCCCGAGGGTGCCACCGAGGGTGGCAAGTGGCTTAAGAACTTTGTGAAGTAGAAGCCCAGAGAGTTTGATGCTTCTGAAAACCCACTAGTAGCAGTGAAATAGTTGGCTTATCTAAAGTACATCTTTCGTGTCATGGGTTGCCCGGATGTATAGGGGCCGAGGTGTGTAGCACATGTGTTGACAGAGATAGCCATCTAGTGGTGGCGGTCCACTGACAGGGCTAGACCAGTAGGGTCTCTACCAGCCACTTAGGACTTCTTCAGGACTGAGTTATGCGCCCAATACATTAGTGAGAAAGCCCAGCAGGAGATTGTAGAGACCTTTGCTAATCTGAAGTAGGGGGATGATACTATTGTTGGTTATGAGAAGAGATTTTTAGAGCATAGTTATTTTGCCCCAGAACTGCTAGCCACTGATAGCTCTCAAATAGATCATATTTTAGGCTGTCTTAGTTAGCATTATTTTGGAATTAAAGGGGGAAAGCAAGCATAACTAGAAGAAATACGATGAAATAACTTAGAAAGTTAGCATGCATTCATAATTGAGCATCAACAGCGTAGTTTCATGTTTTTAGCATAAATCTTGAGTAAACTGTGCCCAATCAATGATAATGGCAGGACTTATTAACTACATCGTGGAAAGGACGATCAACACAAGCGATGATCAACAGCCCAAAAAGGCACAAATTCAAAATAAAAACATGCTCGGGAAAGATACGCCAACAAGAAAATAATAAAAAATCAATCAAGTAATCAAGGCGACGTCAATCAAATAAATTATGACGAAAATCAAGAAACGCTGCATTAATGAAGATTTCACAGCTCACCTCGACTTGGTGGCCAAGTAATTCAATCCTATAAATACTGAGATATGGAGCCGAGAAAGATTAGCTGGTCAGTCGGCCATGAAGCTTATTGCAGAGAGAAGTAATTAGTGGTGTCGTAGGAGCCGATGACAAGGGGACTGCACACCTTCGGCTGTGGTAATTCCATTTTACTATTTTATTAGGAGTAGTCTATAGATTTGAACATTTCTTAGTTGCAATAAAATCATCTGGTTTACCTTCTATTTGATGTTGATCTCTGTAGCTGCTCTGTAGAAGTTGATGTTTACTATTCATAAATAAAAGTATGCTAGGAGTGTAGTCATTGAGTTTTACACTGCTGCATGTTAATCTTTATATATATATACGTCGCTTAGCTACCCACGCGTATACCTTGTGGTGAGATCGAAAGAAAAAGGCGCATTTGACCCAGTATGCTACATTAGGTTGTGTGAACGTCTGTCCACTACTTAGAGTCTTAGGAATAACCTCACTAATGCTTGCGTTGCCCTATTGCCAAGTATGGAGTTCACAGCAGAAGCTGATTCTGCCATAGGTCATTAAGTGCAGGAGTACTTATTTGTTAGGGAGGCAATACTCTCGTTGACTAGTCCATGCGCTTAGAATGCTCTAGGATTGTTAGTTTAGCATTACTCATTGCATCGTATTTAATTTCAGCATCTTATTTGTTTACATGATTGCATTTCAACCAAACCACAACAATTTAAATACACATACTTTACTTTTATGCACGATTCTAACTTAATAGTGTTAGCTCTAGACATCAATCTCTGTGGGATCGGTAAAATTATATACTTAGTACTTGTTACAATTCACGACCTCGTATACTTGCACGTAAGCGATTCTAAGTTACACTTAGGTTAAGTTGACTTTGAATTAATTACGAAATATTATATTAGCACCGGATTCGCAACCCATCAAGTTTTTGGTGCCGTTGCCGGGGATTGATTTTTTAGAGTTAATATCTTTAAGGAAGAGTAGTTTTTATTGTCTAAAATGTTGCAATTTTTGAATTTAAAGAAAATTGATATTCAAAGCAATACACCAATAGGGAAATAGAGCCCACGAAAAACATTACCACAAGCACTAACACTAAATGGCATTCAATCATTTTGCAAATCAACAATGGACGCATAATGATAGTCCACAGGAGATATACGAATTTCAGCACCAAGGCTATACGGAGGAGATCGACACAATATAATTATGTTCAAATGAGAACTATCGTCGCAATTTTGAGAAGATCATATCCACATCTATCAACATCAATTAGATCCACAAGGAGATCATTGCAACATGGAAAATACATGAGACACTAGAAGTTATGAACCTGGGAGTCTATTGGACATGCATGTGTAGACTCTGGAGGACACAATTACAGAAGAAGAAGAGTAGCTAAGACGAATACAATGGATGAGGGACAATGGTATTATATCAAAACCTCAATGGCCCAACACTGAAGATCCACAATCTCTGACGAGACCAACAGTAGAACGCTCAGCAAGCAGTACACGAATGATGAAGGCATATCTAGAGGCCGGTATACTTAATGAAGGAAAAACGATAGATCTTTTTGGTGAGGGAGAATTTGCATGGAAATATTTTCGACTGGCCATAATTGCAGGAGCAAGAAAAGCCAATGAATTATAGCTTACGGCAGAAATAGACAGAGAACAAGAGCGACGTTATAAAAAGCAGGAGGAAGCATGGGCAAGGTTCGCCACCCCTGCCAATCCAGAGACTGACAAAAAAGAATGTGTTGTGGAGGAAAATGAAGTAAGTTCCAAAGATAATATTGAGCAAAACTCGAATGATGAAGGAAAAAATGAAGATGAGAATCTTCAACAAGAAGGGCATGAAAGGTAATGAACCTGCAGATCCAATTGAGGAGGTTCTACATCAATCTGGAAGGGGAGATGCAAAATCAATTACTCAGTAGGAAAACTATTATAGCGCTGAAGATCACAGGCCACCAGCGATGGTACCTGAGATTTTCTCATTCGCAGAAGTACACACATCACATGAATTGATTCGTTGAGACAGTGACGCTTAGGCAATTCAAATGAGCTTTAGCACAGTACTACGCATCTTATCAACGCTTGGGTTGGTAGGAAGCCCACACATCCAGGCGTATGGCGAAGAAAGGCAGGAAAAGGCGATCAAAGATGGCTTCGCCCTGAAAATTCTTAAATAGCCCAAGTAAGGATAAATTAGGCCGGACGGAATTAGTGCAAAGGTTTCGCCCAGATCTGCTCAACAGCATTCCTGGAATGCGAAAATTCGATATTTTTGACTTTGTGTAAAAATATTTATTGTTTTACAATAGGTAGTTTTTCTATTTTATGCAATTTTATTTTTTAATTTTCCTTAAGTCATTTGAGTTAGTAATTTTAGGAAGTTTTTCTATATTTATTTTTCTTTATTTATTTACACAGTTTATAGGAAGTTTTCCATGTTTACAATTTTTCCTTATTGAATTTTAAATTTTTTTAGTTGGAAAGGAATTGGTTCAAATTAAGTTGGAGAATTTTAGTTTTCCTTTTGTGATTAATTCTTCCCTTATACAAGGATTTTCGAAATCTTTGCAACTCTATATAAGCCTTGTGTGTGGAAGAGTCGATCACTGCAGTTTTGCCTCGACCTTAAGAAATCACAGGCTGTGTGTTGTTCTCTTCGTTTGGATGATGACTCCAAATCGTAAGGTATCTGGTAAGGCTACAAGGGGTGAAAAGGTTATTGAGCATCAAAAGTTTCGAAGTTTAACACCTCCGAAGTGGGAAGTTCTTCGAGAGAATAGAGGAAAAAGGGAATTTTTTTGCCTCCTATATTATGTTGAATAGTGATGAAGAAACTCTAGAAGGCGAGGAACACTTGGGATTGAAGGACGAAAAAGGACAAGGAGAAAAGGAAAAGTTGGAGCTGGAGGAGAATAAAGATGAATCAATAGAAGAGGATCCAGAAGAAGTCGAACCATGTGAGGATGAAGAGATTAGGTTGACTAACGAAGCTGAAGAGCAACAGCACCCGAGGTTCAACAACATTTGAGTTCATTCTACGAGGGCAAGGGCATTGACGGCAGTTCAGCAACTGCAGCAGAACATGGAGATTGGAGTCAAAAGAGGTGTGACCTTCGCATCTGTCGATGCTGGGGAGAAGTTCATCACATTAAGGGATAACGGGTTCAAGCACGAAATTAGACTAGATATATCTGATAATATTAAGGCAATGATTCATCGCTTGGGATGGACGAAGTATTTTTTTTCGGTGATGAACGCAAGAATAGATTGGGTGTGCTAATTCTATGTGAACTTAAATGAATAAGTACCACTATTCTTAAGAAAAAATGGTCAGCTCGTCGATTACTGAGCAGCCACATGGAATAAAGCCTTGGCAGCACCAAATGTTCTTGCAGCATTCTGTTAGCAGTTGATCAACTCCCCCACTGCGGAGCAAATGAGAGAGAGCCTATCAGTAATCTGAATAATGGGAGCGGAGTGGAATGATCCAACGTCAGTACAAGGATACATGATTCTGGAGAACCTGTAAGAATGGTTGCGGATTATTAAGACAACATTCATACCTTCAACCAATAAAGCACTAATCAGAAGGGATCAAGCAATGTTGCTCGCCGCAATAAAACTCGAGATAAGTATCAATCTGGGAAAGATTTTGGAGATGCAAGTGCAAAAATGCACTAGTGGAATGCAATAGTACATATACTATCCCTTTGCAATTACACAGTTATGTGCGGATCAGGGCATCAGGCCGTAACTCGGTGACAAGACTATGAGGGTATTTCCATCAAGGGAGAACGTAGCAGCGGAACGTAAGAAGAATGGAGACACAAAAACTGTTGTCGAATTAGTAGAAAGGATAGCCAAGCTCGAGAAAATGATACAGAGATATTTGACTTATGCAAAAGAGTGGGATGAGCTATTGATGCTTAACATGATAAAAATGGGAGAATACTTCGAATGGCTGGAATTTCCAAAACGATTGTTAGATTCGAGGAATAGCAATGGAAAAGGAAAGAGCAGCTGCAATGTGAACAAATAGATGGAAGTCCCATTCTCTTTTACTATGCTTAGTCATTTTATTTCTTTTCGCATGTATTTCATGAGTAGTCGCAATTTTATTTTGATAGGATCATGAATTTAGGATGCAAGTTATTTGAATTCCCTTAGTATAATTTATAAAATTCAGCAATTTTCCTTTTGAAGTCGACTGAGTATGATTATCACAAAACTAAATTTGGCAGAAACATT
>JBBMKA010006018.1:0-10775 GCA_037833695.1 Sechiopsis laciniata | reverse complement strand
AAATAGAGTATATATATATATATATATATATATATATATATATATATATATATATTATTTTTAGTTTTTATATTCACAAAAAATTTATTTGAATGACAAAGTTTGAACTTGTAAGGATAAATAATGTGCTTAGATCGTGATTGGACTGAGTCGATTTAGTTTAACCAAACACTTGGTTCACGTTTTGGGTTAATGTGCTACTTTTGTTGAACCCTACATAAGTTAGGGTTAAACTTTCGTTTAATTGTAGCTTTCAATATTCAATACTCTAGGAGGTTTAGTTTTCAAATTTTTGTCTATGTTGACTGGTTCTTGTTTTTGTTGGTATATCTTGATTTGTCTTGGTGTTGAATTGGTCAATAAAGGTCCAAAAATTGCTAGTGGTTGCTTTTGTGTGTATGTCAATGTTCTTTTTTTTTTTTTTTTTTTAAAAAAGGTCCTGAATAATTTCCAAAAACTATCCTAAAATTTATAAGATAAAAGGAATAATAAGCTTTAGTTCTTATTATTTAGAATTTTATCATTCCATGGGGGATTAAGATTAATTTACCAGCTTTTTTTCATTTGTGTGGTCATGTTTTAATTTGTGGAGACGACCGAGTAGACTCTTACTATGGAATTATTAATGTATTTTTATTAGTAGAGGTTTCCATTCCTTGTACAAAAAAGAAAAATCTAATTATTATTATGAGAGACTTGTGGGAGATGATTTAGGTCCTTTGCTTCAATATAGCTCAATTATCACTGGGGTTCAGTTTTAATAAATATATTTATTTTTTCAAAGTAAGTTTATTAACTTTGTCGAGAGATAAGAAATAAGATTGAGAAATTGACTGGAAATGATACAATATTGACAATATGACCCCACAAGGTCAAAATCCTACTATTGACTTTTATGTCCACTTCGTGTAAGCTTAAATAAAACCATCAAAGTTAGGATCAATCTAATTTATAAAATAAATATAAATATGGTCACTTTTTAAAAATAATAATAAATATGATTTTGTTTTAATCAGTGTGGTCATCAATTTTCAATAATGTTAGTATTTACTATGAATATTTATAATAAATATTAAAATATATTAATAATTATGATACAAATATTTTAAAATTTATCAATATTTTGTAATTAGTTTGAGAGAAAAGTCATTCAATATATTTTCCTTGGAAACATTATATAAGACTATATGAGAGCATAGAGCAACATCTTATTTGATACAAGATAAATTAAGGTATAGAGGTATGATCTTATGAGATGAACAAATAAAACTTTAGAGTATACTCTAAATGATCATATGATCATAACCCTAGTTTAGAGTTATGATCATATGAGATGAACAAAGAAGATTTTTTACACCGAAAAGAAATATTTGCAATGATATCTTCTTATAAGGTTAAAAGAGATTTGAATTCTTTTCGTCTCAAATTCTGACATTTCTATCTAGCCAAACAAACCAGCATTTGAGATTGGCCTTTGCCAATATGGTGTTTTCGTGCAATAATTAATCCATCATCTTTAAATACTATATGGTTATTGTTCTATTACGTTAAATTGATAATATTTCTAACTTGTTCATGATTACAATTTTTTTTTTTTTTTGATAAAAGATACTTGTATAAAGGAGAGAAGAAAGGGAGTAAAGATCAGCTCAAGAATTACAAAAGTCTATGCCAATTTAAAACCATCATAACAACCGAATAATAATAACTTTTATCAAAAAAATAAAAAAGCAACCAAACAATTAAGGTTTAGATCTTTGAAATATAATATATTTTTTTTCCAAAAATAAAAAATAAAAACAAACAAACAATTACGCTAACATCGCTTTTAATTGGAGAAATTTTTTGTAATTATGAACGCTAAGCTTGATACTCGCTAGTTTTTAAATGAAATTGTATCATTATTAAAGTAATAATAATAATAATAATAATAATAATAATAGTAATAAAGGAGAAAAAAAATGAAAATCGTATAAAAAAAGGGACGTTTTTCTTTTATTTCATTGCATGTAACATACGGTTTCTCAAAACAAAATGGATGAAATATACAATGCATCAACTCAAAAAGAAGAGTTAACTCTTCTATTATTAAAGTTAAGATTTTTTTTTTTTTTTTTTCCTTTTTCCTTCCAAACATAATCAGTATACGCATTAGTCAAGATCTAACACCTAATCTATATCTAATTAATTACATTCAAATTTAAGTCACCAATTATTACACATATAACATCAAATTAATTAACCAAACGAAGAATTTCTTCCCTGTGGCTGTGACATTGTAGTAGGGTTATTACCGTTAGGCATACCATTATTATTCACCCTTTCATCAGAATGTCGCGGTGACAGCCTCTCGAGCTTTAACGACATGTCGAACGTCTTCTTCCCATTCATTGCATCGTTTCCAATGGCGAGCAACGATAGCGGTGCGCACGGCTTAGTTTCATACATTTCCAGCTGTAGAGGGTCCAAGTCAGTTGGGGCACCGATGGGCGGTGGTGGCGGCGGTAGCGGTAGGGTGGTGGGAGGGGTTCCCAAGTCCTGGAGTCGGAGATCGTCCGGCCAGAAAATGGGGGACTTTCCGACTCCAGAGATGAAGGGGCTGGGCTTCTTAAGGCAGTCGATGAGTGGCGGCGGAGTCGGCGGTTCGGAGGTAAATAAGTTGTTGATGTCTTGAAAAGGAGGAAAGTTGTGAGGAGGAGGAGGAGAAATGAAGTCTTTGATGGTTGTTCCAATATTATTGGAAGTGGTTTCACCGCCGCCAGCTAGGGTTTGCCAAGCTTTCTCCAATATGCTTTGCATGTATTTTCCTTGAGCTTCAATCCTCAATTGGAGATGTCTTTGTACCTACAAAATTAGGTCATTCAAAAAAATTTCACATTTGAATCCATTTCAATTCATATCTTTTTATTGAAATGACTAGATCGTGTGTCATAAGAATCGTGATATAAATAACCCAATTGTGATAAGAATTCAAACTCTATATTAGAATGTCAAAATAACGAAATACAAAGATTAAATCAAATTTAAGATACTTAAATTTTCCTATTCTTGAGATCCACTCAAGATATCCAATACCAAAATTGGTAAAATATTCGATATCTTTTCAATTGACCACACCATCTATTTATAACCAAACATCTTAACAAACTTTTTAAATATTTACTAATATACCCTCATTCTAAAATAACTACTACAATTAAGTGTATAAATGACGGGCTAAACATTTCAGTTTCAAAAATACGAATAATGTACGATGTCACAAACTACTTCTATATGAATGAAATTAAAAACAAAGTAATAAAGGATTATACTTTATAGTACGTGAAAATCTATTGAAAGATCGGTTGTCGTTCTTAATAGTACGTGTGGCTGGAGAAGAATTACGTACAAAATTCTTCTCTAACACAAAAGCAAAGGGCATTTATCTTTTTCTTTTTTTTTTCTTTTTTTTTTTGAGAATGGGCATTTTATCTTCTTGGAAGGATATTAACTTAACAAAAATCCGTAAATAATACTACCGTGATGTCATGAACGAGTGAACTTGTAACTAAACTTATACTTTCATAAATATATTTCTCTTCATTATTTCATATCACTTTCTTAAATTACTCCATATCACTTTATTAGTAGCTTTTTAAGAGTAATAAAACTTTATAATCAAGCTCACCCACAAGAAAGAGTGCCAAAGAATCCTAATATAAAGTTGCCAACAAGAGCATAGCTCTACCGGCATCTTGTATAATCTAATAACCACGAGGTTACAAGTTCGAATCGGCCCCCTTCCCTAATTATATTGTTGTATCAAAAAAAAATCTTAATATAAAATTTTCTACATTTATATCTACAATGACAAAATATTAAATTTATTCAAACCTTCAATAGAAACTAATACTAGAAACCCCAAAATGAAGAGAAGTTTTTAAAGAACGAACGAAATATTAATTAAACTATATAATAAATACACACTCAAACTTTAATCAGATCAAATTTTGAGTCAGAATGAAAATTTAAATCAAAATCATAATAGTTATGGTAAATTCTTGAAGAAAAAAAAATAATAATGGGCTCACCTCAATTTGTTCATGCAGTCTTCTCTGGACCTCCATTTGCATTCTAGCAGAAAAATATGTAAAATTTTGTTCAATACAATGTTAACTAAATGTGTGAATTAGAAGCATATCAGACAACACTTGCCGCACAAGAAAACACAAAATAAAGTGTTGTCTCAAACAAAGAATAAAGTAAAATAATTTAACAAAAAAGAAACATAAAAACCAAAAATTTTTAAAAAAGGAAAATCAAAATTTGTGATGTTAAAAATAAAAACAAGTAAAGGATCTTACTCATTCATACTACGGTCCATTAAGCTGGAAGATGATCCATTGTTTCTATGAATTTCTAAGGCTGAAGCTGCAGATATCAAAATTACATAGAAAAATTTGTAAAGCAATTTTTTATTTTAATTAAAATGAATATTTATGAATTAAAGTTAGAAAAATCTTAGATAGGGGATGTTGAAAATCACCTCTCATACTTTCCTTTATTGATTGTTCACTGAATTCCTTGTGAGGTTGCTTTCCAAGCCTGAACTTCTGAACTCGAGTTCAAAGATGAGATAACGTTAAATCACTGATAAACTCAAAAGCTTAATTTTGATGGATTAAAGATAAATTTAGATTTTTTTATCAAATAATATAATAGAGTTAGAACATATAGAACCTGTCTGGTTGGATTGTTATATATTAAATTATTACTTAATTCAAAATTTTAAGTGTTGATGGGTTGCCAAAAGTTTTATTTTTCTATTCATACACTAAATAAAATATTATGAGAATCAAGAAATGATGATCGAAATCACCTGAAGGTGGCTTTTGAGATGGTAGAGAGTGAGGCCCTTGACGCCCATGACTCGCATGATAGTCTTAGGAGTGGCCTCTGCCGAGGAATTAATCGATTAAATTACAACCCTAAAATGAGGGGAAAAAAACAAAACTTTTGGGAAGTTAATGAGAGAAAATACATACTATCAGGTCCTCCGAGCTGAGTGACGGCATCGACAAAGCGCTCGTGGAGTTCGATGGTCCAACGGAGGCGGGGCTTGGGGTCGGTGGTGAGGACGAGGCCAGAATCTCCTTGGACACACATTGGCCTGTCATGGGAAGTCATAGAGGAAGGTTTCTTGGCAGCATGGAACATTCTGAGTTTTTTTGGTTTTGGTTTTGCTCTGAGGGAATACTGAGAGATTCAAGAACAAATGCTAGATGAGAAATGAAGAGGAGAAGGGAATAGGGTGCCCTTTTATTTTTATTTTTTTAGGGATTGGAGGCTTTTTATTTTATTTTATTTTATTTTATTTTTTTTGCTTTAGTAGCAGAAACAATAGAAGAGACTATATATCAAAACTTTTTCATTTTAATTTTTTTTTTCAAACCTTTACTTTTCTAAGAGAATCTCTCTCTTTCTTGTTCTCCTACAAGAAGTTTATTTATTTTATTTTAGATCTCTAGGTTTGATACAATGTATTTCCAAAGGAGGGATGATTTATAAGAAATTGAAAATACTCATATTTTCAAAGACTATTATGGGAACAAAATGCTCGTATTTCAATGGGTTTTTAACGAATACTGTATAGATGTTGATATAAAAAAGTATGTAAATTACATGCAATTACATAAAGATCGACAAAAAAAAAATAAAGCTCTCTAATTAAGGGCGATAGCATAGAAGCATCATAGGGTTTGGAAACATTAGAGGGTATTTGAAGTAAAGATCAAAGAGAATAATTATGAGAAATATGAGAATTTAGGAGAAGAATATAAAAGAGAATAATTATCAAAGAAACAATTATCTGTGGTTGGCTAAGAGAAATGATTTTGAGGGTAAAAATAGTTAGTATCAATTATGAAAAAAAATGGTTATAAAGAAAATGAAAAGCAGTTATAGAAATTAAGAGAAAAAAAAAAGTTAAGAAAAGAATAAAAAATAATTATGAGAAAAATGAGATTATGAAGGAATGATTTACATCCTCTTTGTCTAAACACTCCTTTGATAGTGTAAATTATGTTGTTTTAACTAATGGTAGATCTACTTTCCAACTACACGTTTGTTAAACTTGAAAAAAAAATAAAATAAAATAAAATAAAAGTGCATATGATGGGACTTAGAACACACCCTCATCACCACACACACATTAATAACTTGGGAAAGAAATTAAAGAGAATGATTTTGTTACATCCCAAAAAAAGAAAGTACATGAAGTTTTCAAAGTCAATGCTCTTGAACCAAGGAAGAATAGCCCTTTTATTGGTAGAGAAGAATTTAAATGATGTCGACACAGCATGCTGCCATTAATGTAGCTAAATTCTAGCCACTTTTTTTTATTTTTTATTTTAAAAAATAATCCTTTAAAATAAAAAAGAAAAAAAATAAGTGGTTGAAATTTTTCTACATTAATAGTAGCATGATGCCTGGGCAGCATGTAAATTTTTCTCGATGGCGAAAAATAAAAACTTCATGCAATTATCACAAATGGTGTCCTTTTCAATTATTCACTTTGCCCTTTTACACCATTTTCCCCATTATTATAATAAATATACTTGCTTATATATCATTTTTAGCTCCACATATTAATGCTTTCTTTAGTGTTTGTTTTGTACACCATGACTCACTTTTTAGCTTAATTATTAACAATCAATGAAATTCATTCATATCTCAGCATCATTTTCAATCTCACCCCACAAAAAGCACTTTCCCATCAATTTTGAACTATAAAGTTCCTCACTATTACACCCCATTTATATCTATCCACCTCACTATTACACCCCATTTATATCTATCCATTTATACCCATATTTAGAGAGATATATACTTACTTTATACTTATTTGGTTGTTACACCTAGAAATGGTTGGTCATATTCCAAGTTCTAGCTAGGAAACTATATTGCATTAATTGAACATATTCTAAGAAAATGAATCACCTTTCTTGGAGACTTTTTGTTTGTTAAATCGTTTAATGTA
The DNA here is from genome assembly GCA_037833695.1 of Sechiopsis laciniata. NCBI lineage: Eukaryota > Viridiplantae > Streptophyta > Magnoliopsida > Cucurbitales > Cucurbitaceae > Sechiopsis > Sechiopsis laciniata. The sequence continues at coordinate 3,757 of JBBMKA010006018.1, read as the reverse complement.
ATAATTATTAGATAACATGTGAGTTACATCTGAAAATTAATTGGTTAGGAGAGGAATAACCCTTCAAAATAATATGTTTTTGAGCTTGTCATTCTATGAATCAGATCTCAATACTATATTAGATTTTTTTTTAACTAAAAAATATTAGGAGATGAGAATATTTAAACTCGTAATATCATGTCAATCGAGCTCAACTCTTATTGGCATATTAGATGGTATGTGGTTTTACCTCAAATCAATTGATAATAAAAGAAGTAACTCAAACGGCAAACGCCTATCTTATAAATATTATGAGGTTTACTCACTTTTGATCTCATCTTCTCTCTGATACTATGTTGAAGTATCAACCAACTCAACTTGAGTTAATGTAGTTTGAGTGAATGTGTTAAATAAATTTAATTATTCTTTATTAGTATCCCTAACCCATAATTAAGATCACTTTTATTTTCATTTGGGTCAGCTTATAGTCCCTCCATTAGAGTTCTATGAGCTCAAACTGAAAAGGATTGGAAGATTCAATGGTTGTAGAACTAATAAATTAATTGAACCAATCATTAATAAGCTTGTGGTCAAGTGGGGTCTTGGAGAACTAAGAGGTGATTGGTTCAATTCATTGTGGTCACCTACCTATAAATTAATTTCTTACGCATTTTTTTGATATCCAAATGTTATAGCCGTGTAATTAGTTTAGGTACACGCAAGCTGGTCCGAACAGTCACAAATATCAAAAGAAGAAAAAAAATACTAAATTGAAAAGGAAGAAGAGATTGGTGGGGTCATATTTGGATGGAAGAAATTGAAAGCTCCAAAAAAAAAACAAAGCAAGTTAGATATATGAATGGAACCAATTCCTTTCAACTTTAAGCTCTTTTGAGTTGGTTGGTTAGGTTTCATAGGAAAAATATAGAGCTGCTCTCAACATGAAAAGGGGGTCTGTTAATTCTTTGAGCTTTTTAATATCAGCCATGGCAGCCCCATTGTGGTGGACCTATTTCCATTTGCTTTCTTTTTCTCTCTACTAAGTTCTAAAGTTTTTTTGTTGGGTATCAAAAATTCCATTTCTCCCCATTTCATTCACTTTAATGGGACTTCTAAAAAAGACAATGTCAAATGTCTCTCTTCCAAATTGCATGCATGCCTCTAAACTTTGAGGGTTTGTTTCACTTAGACTTCAAACTAATTATTGTATTAAATAAAACTAGGAACTTTATCTTAGGAAGCTTCATACTTTAATATATGTATACTACTTCTTTAAATGACCAAAAATGTTCTTGTACCCTAATAATTAAGAAGTTACCCGAATCTCGTTGAATATTGAAAAACAAAAAACAAAAAAACTTTAAATGAAAATGTTTAATATATATATATTCATTAATATAAGTTTTTTTTTTTTCTTATCTTTCTCTATTTTTTTTTTATTAATACTTTGAAAAAGAGGAATTCGAATATATAACTTTTCATTAAAGTTGTGTGGCTCTATTTTCTCTACTTATTTACGAAGAATTGCTTGTTAATTTTCTTCCATTTTGATAAGATTTTGGTAGAAAACTTAACTTTATTTGAGTGGTCACTACGTGAAGCGGTGGGATATTGCTTCACTACCTAAAGACAAGGGAGAATTGGGCATTGGACAAATCTTTAACTTCAACTTGTTCCTCCTAGGCAAATGGATTTGGAGATTTTTTTACCGCATTGAGGGTCTGTGGAAACTTATTATTGCTGCAAAATATAATGTTAAAAGCAATATTGGTCTCCCGATTAAAGGTTGGTAGAGTAGCAAAAAGGCTTCTTGGAACTCTATTCTGCAAATGGCAGATAAAATGAGATGGCGAATTCACAATGGGAAGAGCACGAGTTTTTGGCACAATGTATGGGCGTTAGATGGTCCCCTCTTTATCTCTTATCCTAGATTCTATGTTCTGAGTTTTAGGAAAAATATATCTGTTGGTGAAGTTTGGGATCAGCAACCCAGCTCTTGGCATATCTATCCTTACATAAACTTGATGAGTAGAGAAATTGATTTATGGCAGAATATTTCTTGCAATTGGCCGACTCCCCTCAATGTGGGGTTGGAAGATTATATTGAATGGACATTGGATGATAGCCCCAAGTATACAGTATACTCCATGAAAAACTCTCTCTTGCCTGATAATGTGACTTCAACTTCCATTTAAACTCAACTTTTTCGTCCACAACGATCCCAAAGAAGGTTAAAATGCATCTTTGGGCCTTATTTCATTATGGAGTTAACACATCAGAGGTGATGTAGAGGAGAAATCCTACTAGCTACTTGTCCCGAAGCTGGTGTGTGATGTACAATAAAGAAATCAAAACTAGCCATCATTTGTTCATGCGATGTTCTTTTTGGGGGCCTCACCTCTTGTCAATCTTCAGGGCTCTAGTGGAACTCTTGAGCACTTGTTATACACGCGATTAACAAAAAATGAAATTCTAAAAAGAGTCTTGTACTTGTTAATATCATAAGTGGCTAATATTGTTGGTGGATTTGGCTGGAGCAAAATGGTCGCGTTTTCAACTAAAAATACAAAACGAAATCAGTTATGAAAATATGGGATGATATTATTGTTAGTGCAGCCAAATGGTGTAACAAATCTTCTCTTTTTAAAAACTATACCGCCTCTTCCATAATTATTAATTGGAGGGTATTCTTGTAATTTTATTGTATGCTCCTTGCATATGTCAATATATTGGTATCTTTTCCAAAAAAAAAAAAAACTACCTGAATGTCTAAATTTAAATTGATTCACTGATAAAAGTTAAATTCATTCCCACAAAAGTTGAAATTGAAAGCAACAAATCAATTTAAAACTAGCCATGGTCAAACACCACAATGGTAAAAAGAATGTTCATTTTCCACAGCCTTTTGTTTATTTCTTTGTTATACATTTATATTGTTATTAGGTGAATTAGTATTAACCCATTAGGTGAGTTATGTTAATTTGGCTTAATTTAGAGGTTAGTTAACTAAGTATGTGAATGTGTGTAATCATGTTCTATATATAAAGTACTTTTGAGTTTCTTCTTCCTTTGAGAGAGATAGAAAACTCTAGCCACCTTTTGAGTCCTTTGAGCATATCATTGACAATATGCGTGTGGATGATCAAGATAGATCAACATACATTGTAATAGTGAAGTAGGCAAGTACGAACCATTTTAGATCGGTGTGCATTTCTTGTCTCCTTAGTCCTTCGATCTTTATTGTTTTATTCTTCGTTCATCTCTATAGCTTATTTTTCTTGGATTTAGATTCATAGATTGGAATTTGTGTTAACACATATATCTTCCATGGAGTGTAAAATAAAATTGTAGTCGCTTTTTTTCACTTTCTTCTTCCTTAATGGTTTAAAATATACTGTGATTTATTTTTTTATTTTTGAGATAGATTGTTGATGAAATTTGATAAGCAAAAGAATGGAAATGCAAAGAAGAATAAGGAATTGATGCTTCCTTTTTTGACAATCAAAGGAAGATTCCTTTTACCAAGATCTATTGGCTTATATGTAAACACATTGAGGGGTCTCTAATCTCCTTCATATTTAATCAATTGAGAAATTTTAATAATAAGCAATATATTCTTCACTTGTTTATGAATTATTTGACCAAAATGTTTTTTTGAGTGTTATCATTGTGAATAAATTTATATATATTCATATGTGCAAGGAGTTGAGTATACTTCATCAAGGGTTTATCTACCTCTCTCTCTCTCTCTCTCTCTCTCTCTCTCTCTCTCTCTCTC
>JBBMKA010006017.1:0-10775 GCA_037833695.1 Sechiopsis laciniata | reverse complement strand
ATAAAAGGTTTTATGTTTTATGATTTAAATATATATTTTTTAATCTAAAATGAGGCTTACGCCTCATACCGCCTCGAAACTTACGCCTCGCCTCATTGGAAGAAAACGCCTCGAGGCCGCCTTAAGCCTTTTAAAACATTGGTTGCATTTTAAAATGTTACATGCTTTAAAATTTGGTTAGTTCTTGTCTGACCGGTTCTCCACTAAATTCAGAATTGTATTGAGCAAGCTGTACCGGTTAGAGTGGTCCGTGGGCATGAATCTTCAAGTAGTTACTGTGGGAAACTTTACACATATGATGGCTTGTATAAGGTATCTTTTTAGAAAAAGAAAAATTTCAGGGTTCTCTTTATTCGTTGGTTCAATAGCTTTATGACATAGAGGTAGTATGTTTTTGAATTAGACATGATAAACGACCACTTCCATCCTACCATAGCCTATTCTAGCAGTATTGAGTTTCAGTTACATTTGCCCTATCTCAATGTTATTGGCTTGTGCCAGAACTTTGAAGTGTAGTGCACAGCTTTTTAACATTTTAGTATTGGTTTGTGCTATATTATGTTATTATCAAGTATAAATGTTGTTTATTTCAGAATCACTGATAAGATCCAAATTGTATTGCCATTAAAAGACAATAAATATACAAGTTAAACCAAGTCAGTTATACTTGGACACTCCCTATCTTTAGAATTATCAAACCTTAAACACTCACTTAAACATTGCTTACCTTCTTCATTCCCCACCCTCTCCTACTTATAACCAAATACTCTTACACCACAATTCGAATAACCTCAGTAATTGAAATGTATTCTCGACCAAAAGGTCGTAAAAATCCTCCAATTCCAAATATTGTTGTTGTATTAAAAAGTAACATTGAGCATTCTTATTATTAACTGTCCCCTAAAAACACAGTATCCTCAAGGTGCGAGTAACAAGGAAAACCAAAAAAAAAGGGTAACAATTAAAGTGTAACTAAAAAAATAACCTTGGGCATTCTTATCAATACTTTTGTCATTGTCACGATAACACATTATCCACCTTTCATTATACTTGATTGGAGGCCCTTTTGTAGTCTGCAAACTTTTTTGTGGCCTTTCTTTTGTATATATATATATATATATATATTTTCAATGAAAATTCAGTTACTGTTGAACTATTTTAAGGCTTCTTATCTCTACCCCATCCACTAGGTTGTTAATCTGTTCTTTTGGTGTTTATAATACATGTTTCTTATTAAAAATGTTTATTTTAATGCTTCTTATGACATGTAGTTATTCAGTAATTGTTTATTATTCAATTGATACAGTACTTTGTATTTCACAGGTTATACAATATTGGGCGGAAAAAGGTATCTCTGGGTTTACTGTGTTTAAATATCGTCTTAGGCGGATTGAAGGACAGTCATTGTTGACTACAAACCAGGTTTATACTCCTCGGATTTAGTAGCTATCTTGTTTTGAAATTTTTAAGACTTGATATGTTCAAATTTTACTTCCATATGGTGCTCTTTATCAAGCCCCTGCAATTAGCTCCGTGTTTGATTTATGTCAAGCGGCATTGTCCTCCAGTGGAAAGTCCTCCTGTTTCTATTATATAAGAAAAAATTACTATCATGTTTTACTCCTTACCTAGCTGCTAATCCCAAAACTTTTTTTTTTGAACAAGAAACAGATCCTTTTCATTGTAGTAATGAAAAAAAAAGGTTTTTGCTCCTAAATCCAGAACACCAAAGAGGTGAAAGATAAAACAAAGTAACATTTAACAATAAGATTTAAAAAGAACCACAGACATTAGAAAGAGTAAATAAAAGCATTCTAATTAGGACAAATATCATGAAGGGAAACGCCCAAGAATAATTTGGATATTGAACACTATGAAGAGGAATTAAGACGTGAAGCCTCAAATCAGTCAATCCAAAGGAGATGCTCATTTTCCTTTGCTGTTGTCACTTGCCACAGGAAACACTCATTTTCCATAATTTTAATCGTCTAGGTTAATATTATTTGTTATTACTTGATGCTCTTTATTGAATATATGTTTATTGAACAGAGGTGAGATATTCTTCAGCTGTGCTTTGATCAATATAAACATTTTCTTTTGTGACAGGTTCAATTTGTTTATGGACGAGTTCCCAAGTCAGTATCAGAAATACGTGGGTATGAAATTAAATAAGCTGATAAAGAATCAAAGATGCAAAGACATTGCACTTCATGGTTGATTTAAAATAAAAGAATCTTTATATGTGCGTTTTTTGTTTAATTTAAATTGTCCAAGGCTGGTGTGCGAGGATATCACTGGGGGTCAGGAGGATATTCCAATTCCAGCAACTAATTCGGTTGATGAGCCACCTGTTGCTCCCACAGGCAAGTGAAACAATGAAGTTGGTTTTATCTCATTGTGTTTTGATCAATGTGTTAGAATTGGTTTGGATATTCTTGTATTAAATTGGTTCTTCATCTGGTATATTCGAAGTTATTTAATGTGCCTGTTCTCTGCCTAGGTTGGAAAGGAGAACGACATATTGGCCGGGTCCTTTTTATTTTCACCATTCTTGCTTTGTATCATATTGCTTTTTTGGTTTGTTTTTGTAGCATTCACTCACTCAGATACTTCTGTTCTTTTTTGCTTACATACCCAAGCAAGCTGGTATATGTTGATGTTTGAACATAATACCTCTATTGACATCGACATTATATTATTTGCTGCATGTATATAGCTTTCAAGAACTTATTCTATTCAACAAATAACAAAGGATGTTCGATAATATTCTTTGGCACATTTGATTTCTACTATATCGTAAAAATATGCATTTAATTATCCCATTATGTTTTTTGCATGCTAGTTAAATTTACTTTCAACCTATTAGCTTTAACTTTTAGGTTGATTGGTGATTTAATATGATTCAACATGATATCAAAGCAAGTGGTCATGCGTTCAAACTCTTGTCGAGTTGTTTCATCCCCAATTTTAATATTGATTTTTACTTCATGGACATTCTCAATTTTCTAAGCCCAGAAGTGAAGGAGAATATTAATTGATATAATTAAATTTATCTATCCCAACCGATCAACTTAAGCTACTATTGGGTTGTGTGATTTAACATAGGTCAATTCCCATTCTGAATGTATGCTCTTGAAATATTTCAGGTTTCACTTATTGTAAATCTATTAAAGTGGCACGTGGTGTGAAACTTCCTTCAAATCCTAATGGATGTGACTGTAAAGGATCGTGCTTAGCTTCAGGGACATGTTCGTGTGCTAAGCTTAATGGATTGGACTTCCCATATGTGCAACGTGATGGTGGAAGGTCTGGATTCCATTAAATCTCTGATCAGATATATTGAAATCTCTCTAGCTTGATTTATCATGATTCTGAGAGGTGAATTTCTTTAATCTCAGACTTATAGAAGCGAAGGATGTAGTTTACGAATGTGGTCCCAGTTGTGGTTGTGGTCCTGGTTGCGTGAATCGAACTTCTCAGAGGGGAATCAAATATCAACTTGAGGTTTGGATCTTATATCTAGTTACAGTACTCCTAATTATTCTTTCCAATTATGATTGGGGAGTCAGATTCTAAATGATTCAAATAAAAAATTGTATTTTTTGTGAGCAGGTTTTTCGAACACCAAAGAAAGGGTGGGCTGTAAGGTCATGGAATTTTATACCTTCTGGTGCACCTGTCTGTGAATATACAGGAATACTTACAAGAACAGAGGATCTTGATCACATATCCGAGAATAGTTATATCTTTGACATTGATTGCTTGCAAACAATTAAAGGCATTGGTGGACGAGAGGTATTGCTCAAGATGCCTTGGATGGACTTTTTTTCATGAAAATTAAATGTTTCTGATGAGATTGAGATTGGAGTCATGTTTCTGATGATGACAATTCAAAGTTGGCTGCCTTTTTTTCTGTTGAAGAGATTAGGAAGGTGGTGTTTGGGATTGAGAGGATTAAAGCCTCTGGTCTTATTTTTCAATGAATTTTTTCCGGGCTTGTTGACAATGTAGAACCTTTGGAAGGTTTTATGTGAGTTTTACGAGAGGATTTTTTAGATATTTAGATAAAACTTCTTTGAGTTCTACTTTCTTTTGGGAAGATAGCTGGGTGGAAGGATAAACCGATAAACCCCTTCCTTTGACGTTTCCTAACCTTTACCACTTATCGTTTGTAAAATATCAGTTTGTGGTTGAGGTGTTGTCTTTTCTGCTAGACCTAGTTTGGGTTTGAAACAGGTCTTTCCCTTTCTTCCTTGTCGTGGATGTTTTGAGTAGGATATTTTATTTCACAATGGGTGGAGAGTAGGGTTTAAAGGTTTTGAAGGACAACTTTTTTTATATTTATTATACTTTTTTTTGGAGTTTTTTCTTTAGCTATTTGGATCGTAAAATGTTAGAACGTCAATAATGGCATAAAACCGACATTTTCAATTTTTTTTACTAAGATTTTAGAAATATTTAAAAAGATAACGAAAGAAAGATTTTTTTTTTAAAAGCTGAGCAATCTTTCATTGAGAAAATGAGGAGGAAAGAGTATAAAAACAACCAACGGAGTAGAAAACTACAGAAAACAAAAAAAGCTTTAAAAGCTTGAGAAAGGCCTACCAATTTGAGGAAATCTGCTGGATAGAGAAACCATTGAAGGCTTTAGATTAGTTTGCCCGTAGTGAAACCTTCCTTCGAGCCGAGTCACTTTTGTCAATCCCAGGGAGATGAGAATTTGGAAGATTCTTTGATTGAAAACGAAAAAAAGAAATTGACAAAGGGGTATTAATAATATTTAAAAATAAAGAAAACAAAATAAAAAGAAAAGAAATGGAAAAACAAAGAAACTAAACAAAAATGATAAAGAATGAAAAAGACGATTAAAAAAAAATGGGAAAGGGAAGACCCTTTTCCTCCCTCATCTCCCTTCGTTTTGTTTGTGTTTCAAACATGCCCTTAGAGAAACTGTGTCTCATCTGTTATTGGAATCAGATATTTAAGATGATCCTCACCCTTACCAATATTGTGCATAGAATTCTTTATAACCTTCTTCGTCGTCCTTACATCAAACTCAAAGGAAAATCGGGATAGATAAGTTTTCCGAGAACTAACAGATTTAGGCCATTATGGATAAATTGAAACTTGTTGACCTAAAAGCTTAAGCTGATGGGTTGGGGTAAATTTAATTATATCAACAAACATTTTCCTTCACTTGTGGACTTTGAAATTTGAGAAATTCCGTACAAGTGGAATTTAAATTTAATTGAAAATCACCAATCAACCCAAAAGTTTAAGCTGGTGGGTTGAGGTAAATTTAATGTTATCAACCATGAACCAACAAAACTGAATCTACAAATATTTAGATTATATTGTACAATTTCTAAATTCTATTTTAAGCTTGTTTCTCTTTCTATTACCTTGGTAATCAAACAAGTTTTATTTTCTTGTCCTTTGTAGAGGCGCTCAAGAGATGCATCTTTACCAGTAAACAAATTTGTGAATGGAATAGATGATCAAAGATTTGAAAATGGGCCTGAGTTCTGCATTGATGCTTGTTCCACTGGAAATATTGCAAGGTTTATCAATCATAGTTGTGAACCTAATCTTTTTGTCCAATGTGTATTGAGCTCACACCATGACATCAAGCTTGCTCGAGTGGTACTATTTGCTGCGGAAAACATACCACCCCTCCAGGTTTTGATTTGTCTGTTTTTTTTTACTACTGCTCCCAAATGTTAGCGCATGTTAAGTTTTCTATAAAATAAAATTGGAGGAAATGTTTTTTTTTTTTTAATTATTTGTTTATTATAAAAGTATACAATCTTAGGCGTAAGTTTTGTGGCAAATATTAATTACAAGTGCTTGAGGAGGGGCTTCTTTAGTTGTTTCCTTCCCCACTACGGCACTACCTATTTGGGTCTTCTAGGTCATAATTTCAAATATGTTACTGAGGTTTTTGCTAACCTGCTGAAAAAGATTCTTTCCTTGACAATCTCTATGAGCAAGGGTTCTTTTATAGAAGTAAGACATATTCTTGATCAAGCCTTTATAATTATCCGGACACTAAGATTGACTCATGAGGGAGTCAAGTATGTGGAAATTAGTCCCCAAGGGATGGCACAATGGTCCATGGCTTGAGCTTTGAAGGTATGATCCCTTCAAGGTTTCAGGTTAGAGACTAACCTATGACAATAATTTGTAGACACCTCCTGTATCTCCATTCGTTTGATGTCTCTCGGTGCTTGGCCTAGGAACGGGCGTGGTTACCTTGTTTAAAAAAAAAAGAGTGGAAATTAACAATTCGTGTTTAGAACCAATTGAGACTAAATCTAACTTTTTTTCAAGCTATAGAGGATTAAGTCCTAGCTTTTAAAGCCATATGGACTTAATTCTAACTTTTTTTCAAACCATAGGAACCAAATATATTTACCCCTAAAAAAAGAATAACCACACACATGTCTGACTATAAATTCAAAATGTTTATAGTAACTAATTCTAAACTTTAGAAACTGAACTGAAAAATTAATCATCATCTAATTAAGTTTAGTTTCTCCAATTTTGTTATTTTGATCCAGTCTTGGATACCTTTTGTTGCTATTTATCTTCTTTTGATGACAAACTTTGGGATACCAAATATTTGTTACTTAATTGCAGGAATTGACATACGACTATGGATATGCACTTGATAGCGTGCATGGTCCAGATGGAAAGATAATACAGATGCCCTGTTTCTGTGGAGCAACTGAGTGTAGAAAACGCTTGTTTTAGTCACACACTGCTACATTATCACTAAGGTACCCTCTCTATCTTCTCTGTGTGTTTTTTTTTTTTTTTTTTTGCCTGGAGAATTAGTTTTTTCGGTTTCGTCTCGTCCCCAATTCGATCGTTGAACCTTACTCTGTTCGTATTTGTTGTCCCATTTCTAGGTACACCATACGTCCAACATGGATCCGCCCCTAAAAACTATATTTTGTTATTATTCGTAAGGTAGCTGTACATACATTATTTAGGGGAGAAATTAGGAAGCTAAAATATGAGACACCATTATATGTGAACTGTGCAAACCTCATTTTGTTTTGATGTGATAATCCGTGTCTTGGACGTATCGTTAATAGAATTTGGTTTTGGCTGAATCATCAGTGAGCTATACAAAAAATTTCAATCTATCAAATCTATTGAGAGGTTTAATTTGACTTTTGAGATAGTGGTTGTCATATTTATGCAGACATTAGATTGGACCATTAGTGGTCTAAAGAACTTAAAAGAATTCTAATATGATAGATTTGATCAATTATGATCAAAATTAATCTTTTATGCATTTTTTTCTAACCAAATATTGTAATCTGTGTTGTGAAATGTGTATAAGTTGATTTGGACACTTACAGGTATTAAAAAAAAAAAGATAAATATGATTGATTTTCTGATGGTAATAGGTTTTGGTATGAGGATGGTAATTCAAAAAAAATAAAAATAATAATAATGCACATTTACCAGAGCAATAACTTATTTGAATACCCATTTGTTTTTAAACGTCTGCTAACGTTAGTTAATAGACAATAAAGTGTTTGTTAAATTAGTTTAGCTATTAAAAATTATTTAATGATCATCTTCATAAAAATAAAAAGTTTAATGATAACTTTTTATACGGTCAATCTGTTTTTTTTTCTTAAACCGAAAAAAATATTTAACCTCAATCTAGTTTTAATTTTGTTCTTATATTTTAAAATTGAACAATTTTACTTATAACATTTCAACAATAATTTTTAATCTTTCAAACAACAAAGTTCTTAGTTATTGTTTTTGAAATTTAACTAAGAAACCAATTTTTCTAAACAAATAATATCATTTCAGTGAAAATGTGAAAACATATAATTTCCAACAAAAAAAAAATCAACTATTATTATTACACCAGAGTCCTAAGTTAGTAATTTAACCTGAATTATCGTTGATATAGATGGTCGGAAATGTCTGAAATATGCTGCACGATTCTGAAGAACCTTAGAAATGTCATCTACAATTTTCTCTTCCTCAAAGAACTCATGTTCGAATCATATCCATAATTCAAGAAACCAATTACTTATGCTACCAAGAATTGGGTTCTTACAACCTATCGATTGCCTGATATAATGCTCAAACATGACAGTTCCCCCGGTTGGGGCTCGAACCTCAGATATCGACAATGGTTATGGTTGGGTGTGGCAACTGAAAATTTAGCCATTAGTAACAAACTTGTTAACCTGCCCAATCTCAGGGCCTGTCAATAATTGTTGTAGTGTCACGAAACTAATGTACATCAAACAGGGTGTGTTGAACACAAGTGCTAAACTAGATTATGAGAAATGAAGCAAATAGATGTGTTCGAACTAAGATGGCTGGCTAGGCTTGCATTGCCTTGCTATCGATTACACGTCCTCCGCATCCGTCTTAGCCCTCATCCTGTACTGGCGGTCTGGCTTCTGTGAGCTGTTTCTTCCAATTTCCAATTTATCAGGCTCATCTTCCTCCATTGAACAAACATCATCAATTTGAATGCCGACGCCAGCAACGCCTATGGCGATACCTTTGTGGTGCACAAGCTCCTTGTCAACTACATTTTCTTGATTTTGTTCTCCCGGGGAAGAGTTTTCAAGCATTATTGTGTCACCTGCTTTCTTTTTTGGGATGAAGGTGATGGATTTGGGAAGACCAGTTATAGCATCGTCCCGATGTGCCGACTCCATTGTCTTCGATCCTCTCACCAGGTGAAAGAAATCCGAATAGGCGTTCTTGTTGGACTCATCATCCACCTCATTGGATGAGTTGAAAGTATAATGTCTGTAACTCGATGGTTTTCGCAAGTAGTCTGGAACTTGAGGAAGGTAGCCTCGAGATTGGAGGGTCTCTTCATTGGTAACTTCTGCAGCTCCAAAGGAAGAGTTTGCTCCCATAGAGATATCTTTTGATCCCTGAGACTCTTGAGAAATTTTACATTCGGGGTTGAATCGGACACGCTTGTGCGATTTTGCATCTGGTTGATTCTCTTTCCTCTTTAGAATAGATTTCGGGTTTTGAGAAGCATTGCATTCAGAACCAGCAACCGAGACTGAGCCGTTCACAGATACATGTAAAGAGTCCATTGTTTTAGAAGCTTCTGTATCTTCCTTCAGCCTAACTTTTGCAGCCAAGTGATTAGCCCGTGGATCCTTGGTGAAGCTTTGTATCGAAGTAGGAAGTTCGGTGCTCGAATCTATTTCAACGTCACAGTTGGTTATGCTCTTCATATACAACCGATCTCCACCTTTCTCCTTCCCAACAGCAACTTTATCATACTCATCTTCCTCGTCCTGCATAATTTTTTCAGTTGCACAATAACTCAAGCTGTAGATTACAGGAAGCAAGCTTCTATGCAAATAGAGAACAGAAAACCTAAATGATACTCCATATTCCACAATGCACTAGCAAAACGCTATATAATCACACGTTAAACAAGTTTCCCAACCACATGACTTTTTTTTTTAATATATATATATATATATATGAATGCTCATGTCATTTTACTTGCACGCATCTCGCCTATCCTCACAAGCCATACTAATTGACCCAACAACATTTTGAATGTGAGGTAAATTCATAACAAACTAATTCTTAGATACATGGCTATCATAAATGAAACACGACTCTGGGCTAATCCATGATGGTTCAAACATATGCCATAAAATTAGATAATTTTTTTTCTTTTCATATCCATGACTATCCAGGCCAACTTGCATCATTGCATGCACCTCGAATATTGTCACGAGAGGTGGTATCTACCAACAACTTTTTGATGTTAAGAAAATTGGTAGTAAATTAATTGTTAGGAAGGTGGCCAACCGTGAATTGATCTCATGTCTTTTAATTTCAAGGTCCTAGGCTATTCCATGATTTTGGCATAGAATTAGATTTTAAAAAATCCCATACAGAAAGTATTCGTTTGATTATCATTAATCAAATATCTAATCCTCAATTTGCACCTTGAGGATGCTGTAACCACAAACAACCCTACCAAAATATTTCTCCATAATTTAAGCTTTCATTAGACGTAAAGCAGCAAAATCAAAGCATAAATGCACATCAACATAGAGACAGAGAGAAAAAAAAGGAGGTACCTCATAATCAAGCGTGCAGTCAAGTCCAATCGAAGACTTAATTTCCCATTCTTCATCTCCATAATCGTCAGGCTTGGGCAACTTACTTGACGATCCATTCGACTCCTGAATTTCGTCCAAATCATCCAGTTCCTCCTCAAAATCATCTTGAAATCCAAATGAATTCCTCTCGCTCAATCTCCTTCCGCCGGCGATGAACGAATCCGGTTCGAGCTCCGATTTCGGTTCTTCCTCCTTCTCCTTGATCCATTCCCGCTTCTCGACCTCATCGTCGGTCAGGCACCACAGAGAACTCAGAGGTGAATTGAAAGCTGCCGTAGAAGATGAAGATGATGAGAGAGAACCGAAGATTCTGTCTACGCGAAGTTTGAAACTATCCTCCATGCTTGGCGTTGGCTATCAATGGCGGATTTAGGGCTGTTTCGATTTTGAAGAAATTAATATAGAGAGGAAAATTGATGATTCGGATCTTTAACGGTCGGGTCAAGTTGGAACACCGACTTCAGTGGCCCATTTTCACTGTGTCGCTGGCCCGATGAGTTAGAAAATGGGCCTGAGTTCTTATTGGGCTTGAGTTTTTTTTTTTTTTCTCCTATGGACTACAAGTCCAACTACATGCTGAATCAATAGAAAACATAAAACTGGCAGAGTGCTGGCGGCTCC
>JBBMKA010006016.1:0-10778 GCA_037833695.1 Sechiopsis laciniata | reverse complement strand
TTAGCTTGGTTCTCAGAAATAGGGGCCCAGTCGATAACAGAGGGTAAATCAATGTGGCCCATCTGTTTAGTATATAAGAAGACTGTTACGCACCCAAGTATCCTCTCAAAACAAAGTATCCTCCCATCCCCCACCACATTAGACATGAACCTAGAAAAGAAATAGATATTCCTCTGCCATGCCTTTCCAAGGGTCCTAGAAGTGCCTCACCCCTACACTGGACCCACTAAAAAGGAAATGACTCTACTTACTCTCGGTAACTTTATGCTAGAGGAAGTTGGATTTACGAGGAAAATGCTATAATCATTTAGCTAACAAAGCCCTATTATGGGATTTCAAGTTGCCCACACCTAAACCCCTTTGGAACAATTCCTTAGAAACCCACTCTTAGTTAACCAAACTGGCCCCTTTACATTTGTCCACCACTTCCCAAAGAAAATCCCTCATAAGTTTCTCCAAACTTTACGAATCAAAATTTGCATTTTGAATAAGGAGAGGAAATATGTTGGAATCCTATTCAAGATAGAATGGGAGGGAGTCTTCCCCCTTCGAGAAGAAATGCCTCTTCCAAGAGGAAAGCGCCTTCAAATCTTATTCACCACAAGCTCCCAAAATGAAGAAGACGAAGGCGACTAGCCTAAAAGGAGACCTAAATAAGAAGAGGTAAAACTACTTACTTTGCAACGCACCCACACCACCCATATATTTAACTTCTCTGTACGACCCCATTTAGACATGAATGTTCTAGAAAGATGCATTGAGTATTGTATTGGGGCCAATTAGTTAGGGACCATGTGGGGTGGTTTTACTTGTGGGGAGAGTTTATTGTGGATATAAATAAAAGTAGAGACTAGAGAGGTGAGGTTAGGGCAGGCTTATTGTTGGTTAAGACTAGACCTAGAGGAAAGGTGACCGACACTCTCGAATACGTCGTAGTTTGTTGTTCTTTCCATTTCATTTTGTATTTTCGTGTTATTGTTCTTATCAATACAAATCACCCCTAAATATCGAAGAACTATCCATATTTTAGTGTTTGTCTTGTCATCTGTGTTTGGAAATCTTACTGAATGATTATATGTCTCATAAGGTATTGGTCATTGGACACCATACAAATTGGTATCAGGGCACAAAAAAGAAATCTGGAAAGAACACCGAATGACCCAGATGCAGGTTAAAGAAAGGTTGGATAAGCATGACAAAGAATTGGCAGAGATATATGTCTCTTTCTTTTCTCTTCCCTTTCTTTTTCTGTTTTTTCTTCTTCCTTTTTTTTTTCTGTTTTCTTTTGTTCCCTCTTTTTTTTCTTCTTCTTTCTTCTTCTTCTTCCACATATACTGTTTTATTTTTCCTTTTGCTTTCTCTCTGCCTCTTCTTTTTCTTTTTTTCTTTCTTTTTCATCAAGCTCTTTCAAAGAACACAATTCTCTGTTTCCATCTGTGTTTCGTCACTTACCTCAATTTTTTTTCTCCGTTTGTAGTTAGTTATTGAAACTAGATTGAGGAGCATCTTCAGTTGCTTTTTTTCTTCCACGATCTTTGTTTCATTCTATCTTGCTAGCGTCGTTTTCTCTATTTCATAGCCGCCTGCTTTTTCATACTTTTTTTAAACTCTTTTACTACTTTCTTACGCCTTTTGTCTCCACTCCATTTGAAATTATTCGATTCGAGAAGCAAATCAATCCTTCGACATGCTTCATATAGATCTACTTCCATGATCCGATCGAAACTGCTTTGATACAAGTTGATACGATTGCAATTAGCAAAAACATAAAGGAAATACAAGATAAACCTAGGTGTAAGGCACCTAGAACCTCCCTTTTAAAGAATATTCTCTTGAGTCCCAATGAGATCACTTAATATTTGCATCCTCTTCCCGTACACACCTTCTCTATTTATAAATAAACTCTATAACTTACTCTCTATCTTATTGCTTATATGCCCTTTATAATATTCTTATTTCTCCGACGGCCAAAACCTATCATAACCCACACGTGTGGAATGGAAAATTTTAGGCAAATTATAGACCCGGGTTGGACAACAACTAAACAGAAGCAAAAGAAAAAGAAAATATCATGGGTAGCCTAGTGATCAAAAGGGCCTTAAGAAACCAAAAGATTATGGGTTCAAGCCATGTTGACTACCTTACCTAGAAATTAATTCCTACGGGTTTCCTTTGACATCCAAGTGTTGTAGGGTCAGATTTATGTCTAGTGAGAATAGTCAAGGTGCCCATAAGCTGGCCTGAACACTCACGGATATAAAAAAAGGCAAAAGATTATGGGCTTCATGTGTCAAGAAAAAAAAAGGGTTTAAAACAAAGGTATGTGAACCATTATGAAGTAACATAGTGGTCAAAGAGGGCTTTGGAGATCTAAGAGGTGATGGATTCAATCTATGGTGACCACCACCTACCTAGAAATTAATTTTCACTAGTTTCTTTGGCATCCGTAGATTTAGGCAGTATCTCATGGAATATATTGTCTGATCCAACAAATGTTATAGGGTCAGGCAGTATATCCCATGAGAATAGTCGAGATGCGTGTAAGCTGATCTAGACACTCACAGATATCAGAAAAAAAAAGAATTAAGATTTGTCATTATGGTCTTAAGGAAAGAAATGAGAATTGGGCTCGGATGTGGCTAAACCAAATCTGGAGGACAAATGGTGATAGGGTGCATGGGTCTAGCCTCGGTGGACTAGTTTCGAATATAAATGTAAAAGATCATGGGCTCACACAAATGGGGAGGAAATCAGAGAAAGGAGATCGGACATCGGACAGGCTCACCTAGCATTCAAGCAAAGTGAATGCCACCTTGAGGGACAAGGTATATTTCGAACAAGTTTTAAGACCCCATTTATACATGATTGTTTTAGAAAGGGTACATTGGGTGTTGTGTTAGGGGACCATGTGGGGTGGTCTTACTTGTGGGGAGTGTTTATCGTGGATATAAATAAGAGTAGTGGGGTCAATTAAGAAATATGGGAAATGAACCTCTTTTCCCGGATCCTTTTTCACTCCGTAAATTTGCAGTTGCCACTGTCTGCAGGCTCTTACTGCACAGCACAGTCTTCTTCTTCTTTTTAGGAGACGGCACTTACTTCTGGAATAGTATGCTAATGGTCCAGTCCATTCTTTCTGTTAGGGCCCTTGATCTTTCTGTTTTTCTCTTAGTAGCCAATGATTAAATTTGTTTGCTCGTTCTTGTGAGTGGGGCAAGCTCATGGCCTTGCTGTTTCTGGTTCTGTCTTAGATGTTAATGATTAAATTTGTTCACTCATTCCTGAAATTGCAATCTTTTGCATGTTTTCGTTCTTCCTAATTTCCTGAATTTGAACGTTGAATGTAATTGTGGCAGGCAAGGTGAGAGAAAAATTTCCTCTCGAAATGGCTGATATTCAGGGAGCTGTTGTTGCAGCTGATATCAATGATGATGGAAAAATTGAACTTGTGACTACCGATACGCATGGAAATGTGCTGCCTGGATTGCTCAAGGTCAAGAAATTTGGGAAAAGAATCTGAAGAGCCTCATACCACAGGTGAGAACCACCTTCCATTTCTTGTTAGTTATTCTCTGCATGAAAGGTTGTCCATGACTTCATGTCAAGCTGCTGGTGCCACATTCATGCATGACTTAGCATAAATTATGCTTCAACTAGTAGGTTAACGCTTTATCAAAATGTGCTTTCTTGCAAAAATAAAGGAGAATGAATCGAAGATGTGTTGAGAGTTATGTCTTTTGCTCATAGTAGCTTGAGGGGGCATTCATTTAAGGAGAATAGAGCTTGGTTTGAGTTGTGTTTAGATCTTGCATGCACTTTTCACTGAATTACAGTTATATCATTTGCTGCTATAATCCAAGTTACTTCAATGTCCAACTTTTCAGATGATAAAATTCTTTTCATTTGAATTAGAAAACAAAGGAGTTCATTTCATTTGTTTTTTTTCCTCTCTTGGAAAGCTTTTTTTTTTTTTTTTTTTTTTTTGATATTTATGCGCATCTCAACTATCCTCACGGGACATATCGCCTGACCCTACATCATTTGGATGTCAAGAAAACCCGTAACAAATTATTCCCTAGGTAGGTGGGCACCATGAGTGGAACCCATCACCTCTTAGTTACTTATGACACTCTTGACTACTAGGTCACTCCATGATAGTTTTTTCTTGTAGTTGTTTTGGGAAATTTTCCTGTTTTATCTTCGAGTTTGAGGTCTGTTTCAGTCAATGATTGGCACATTGGCATTTTTCCTGCATGCCATCGATCTCAGGTTCATGAGGCATGCGCTTTACTGCTGTGTGGATCGTGATGAACTCCTTTCTCCAAATGCTCATACCAAAGAAAAACTATGTTAGGAAGTCACGTAGTACACAGAGTGTTTGTATTATTGCATGCTGTAGTTGACAGAACAGAAAACGCCGAAGAGAGAAAGAGAGTGTGTGAGAGATAGATCTTTGTGAAGTGAATCTTATGCGGGTTTACTGATCTGGAGTTCTGTGCCCGTTTAGCTGATGTGATCTCTCTCTCTTGAGTCTTTACTGATACAGATAAAATCCTGGGGATCTCTGTTTGCTATGAAGTATCTGAAATTTTATTTTATAGGCCAGCATTTATCCAGCATAGTTTTGATGCATAAACTTATTTTCTCAGGGTCCATCCATTGGCGATGTTGATGGGGACGGTTATACTGATGTGGTCGTGCTGACGGTTTCAGGAAATATATATGTTCTCAGCGGCAAGGACGGATCATTTGTTCGTCCTTACCCCTACAGAACCCATGGAAGAGTGATGAATCAAGTTCGTCTCGTTGATCCGAGTAAACGTGATGACAAAAAGAAGGGACTTACTCTAGTCACATCATCATTCGATGGGTATTTGTATCTCATTGATGAACCTACGTCATGTGCTGATGTTATTGACATTGGCGAGACTTCGTAAGATGGCGTCGCAAACATCTAATATTCATTTTGCTTTCCCTTTATCAGAGTTCACCATCTATGCTTTATTCTATTGCAGATATAGTATGGTCCTGGCTGACAATGTTGATGGTGGAGATGATCTTGATCTTCTTGTCACAACCATGAATGGGAATGTTTTCTGCTTTTCAACCCCTGCTCCTCATCATCCTCTGGTATGATTATCTGAAGCTGCTTTTTTTAATTCTTTTTAACTCTCCACAGCTTTGTTTTTTTTTATTTGTGACTGTCCGGGCCAGCTTGCGCGCACCTCGACTGATGTCACAGCCCACGGGACATACCGCCTGACCCTATAACATTTGGATGTTAAGAAAACTAGTAGGAAATTAATTACCAGATAGGTGACGACCATAAATTGAACCTATCACCTCTTAGTTCTAGACCCTTGTTGATGACTAGGCCACCTCACTCTCCACAAATTGAATATCACATCTTTTGATTTAGGCATGGAGATCCACTAGTCAAGGAAGAAACAAGGTTGTTGTCCAGCACAACCGTGAAGGTGTTTTCATTTCACATTCATCTTGAACATTCCGTGACGAGGAAGGCAAGAACTTCTGGGTGGAGATCGAGATTGTAGACCATTACAGAAACCCGTCTGGGACTCAAGCATCATATAACATCACTATAATTTTTTTTTTTTCTAACCTCCATGCTTTTGCTTTCTAGTTATTCTTTGTGAAAATATTCGTTCTCTTTGGGATTGCGATTTTGATCTGAATATTGTGTTAAAACTTGCAGACAACTTGATGGTTCCTGGCAATTACCAGGGAGAGAGGAAAATAAAACCAGGCAAAAATCGGATTAAACTTCCAACCGTCAGTGTTAGAACCACAGGCATTGTTTTGGTGGAGTGGTTGACAAGAATGGACTCTATTTTTCAGATGAGTTCTCCCTCACATTCCACATGTATTATTATAAGCTCCCGAAGTGGCTTCTCGTCCTCCCGATGCTTGGCATGTTCGGTGTGCTCATGATCCTTCGCCCACAAGAACCCATGCCATTGCCATCATTTTCCCGGAACACTAGCTTATGATTGATCACAGCCCCATACGTAATGCAAAGGCACATTCACATGAATCAACAAGGATTCCCTGAACCATTTTTGTAATACATGTGTTTAGAGTTGATGGTTCATCTTATCTACCTACACATTGAACCCTGAGTCGGATTGGAATTTTTGATGAGGGGGTGATGGGGTTTCCTGAGAACATGTATCTAGAAGGTAGATTAGCAAGTATTGCAAAATTGTGCCCTTTTCGAGATTGAAAGGATCGAGTAGGTGTTAAATTGATATTTATATACAATGTATGTCTCTTCTGATGTTCTTTACTTGTCGATTGGTTATTTGATTTGGTGTTAATTCATTTCTACTCCACGGTTACGGGTTCGATCTCTGGAATCGGTATTTGTAATCCTCCTTCCCCAACCTCAAAAAAAAAAAAAAAAAAAATTACATCTAGAACATAGCAAGTAAAATTGTACTTCTCCCAATTTTTTTTCTTTCTTTTTTTACTTATTTTCTTTTAAAAATCAATTTCATGTCAATACTAAAATTATAAGTTCATTAATATATTACAATTTAAAATTAGTTTAGTCAACATTCTATTTTGTAACTATTGATTTTGTTATTTTAAAAACTAAAATTGAACATTATTATAATATAAGGGATAAAAATATTTGATTTCAAAATATATAGACTAAATAAAAATTAAACTCAAAACTTATGAATTTAAAATGTAATTTTTTAAACATTTTAATAAGAGGATTCAAATCTATAATCTCTTAGTCATAAATTATGTCAATTGAGCTATTATCTCGAGAAATTTTGTCTCATAAAAACAATTAAAGGAAAGCTATACTTTAATAGATGAGACAATCTTACATTAAAAACTCCCCCTTCTATTTGTGATTTATTGTTTTTACAAATATAAAGATAAATTATAAATTTGGTCCGAAACTAATTATTAATCGTTGACAAATTAAATATATAAAAATTAATTATTCATGATCAATAATGACGATATGAGTCAATTGCTTGATTTGACAAAAAAAAACATTATTTTCATATGGATAAGTACTTCGACGTGGTACTTAATCCACTAATTTGCTTACTATGTGATATATAATTATTCCACTAGACTACTATTTTTTTTTTTAACCAATTCAAAACATTGTTACCGAATGTTAGAAAAAAAAAAGTGAACAGCTAAAGGACCAAATTATGAATTTTCAAAAGTTTAGAGACAAATAAATATCTTCTAATTGGGATTGAAGTTTTGAAAGTGGCTATGAATCCAACTATTTTTTTTTATTTGAAAAATTATAGGATTTGATCAAACCATCCAAATTTAGAATGATAGACGACTTATCGGAAAAACTATATTTGAATTAAAATAACAAATGAAATTTGTTAATTTAAATGGTAAAACCGAATAACAAAGAGGTAGTACGTTAGTATATATTATAACTCAATCGTTATAGTGTTGAAATCATTGAGTTGGTTCTTTACGTTGGGTTCTTTCATTGCAGGGTATTGCTGATCATCTTAGAACCTTTGATTCTTTAGCTCTTTTTGGTTTTGGTCGATCTCGATCCGAATTGTGGACTGGTATTAAAAAACTGATAAGTTTTTATTTTTGCTTATTGTTGTTCTCCCTTTATTCAGAGTGGGTCTGTATGTTTTCTTTTTATTATGGTTAATAAATGGTTTGCAATTTTCAGAAAAAAAAAAATAATAATAATAACAAAGAGTTTACGGACTTGACCTCAACCTAAATATTAATAAATTTAAAAATTTAAATTCAACCGCAAAAGTTGAGATTTATTATTTTTGAAATCGGCAAAAGTTGAGATATATATATATATATATTTTTTTTTTGAGATAATGATTTAATATCTTGTAAACATCATTATTTGTTTTTCAAAAAAGAGAGAAAAGAAAACCCTAGGAACCATATAATGTAACGGCAAAATCAAAGAAATGGGTCCACTAGTCCACGTATTTCCAAATTAATTTTAAACTTTATTATTATTATTATTAGTTTTAAATTTATCAAAATTTCCCGCCGTTGGTCCATCCATTACTACTCTCTGCAAAAATCTCAATGCCATTATCGAACCCAATCGTTCGCAGCTAAGCAACTCTTCATCGCCATTTTCTTCACTTTCTCTCTCTCTATTGATATGAAACCGAATCGCAAACTCAAGAAAACCGATCCATCTTCAAAGGTAATCAATCAATCAATCTCTTCGCCATTGTTTCTCATTAGCTTCAATCCTTCACTACCATGAATGTTTTCTTTTGATGTCTCCGGAAGCAGCTTGTGTTGGAGGAAATTATCGGCACCACTTCGAAGAACAACAATGGATTGGCTTCGAACGTCAGTTCTGAAAACTGCGTCTATTTGGCCGGATGCGTTGTTGTGGTCTACAATCTTGAATCTGCTACGCAATCGCACCTCGTGGTGCCTCATCGCTTGTGCAATCCTCTAAGCTGTGTTGCGATGTCCCTCGATGGCCGCTTCGTCGCTGCTGGAGAGGTCAATTCTTTTTCCTTATTGGCCGTTTGTTTTTGTAGTTTTATGAACTGAAATGGACATGATTGTTGAGATAATGTTCATGTGAGATAGTTTGTATAGAGAAATGCCACTGTGTAGTGTAATTTATTCGACTTATTAGTTAAGCTTTGCAATTTTCAATGTATCTATACACGGAAGCTGTTTGTGGTTTTTCTGTGTATACTTGATGTGCATCCTGGAGATTTGGCGTGTCTGTCACCAACTCACTTTATATTTAGTGCTTAAGCACTCGGTTCCAGCATCAAATGACCACTTAATTTCATGCCTGGATCATGTTTGAAGTCCTAGGGAAGTTTAGATTAAGAATTTTGTCTATGTATATATGTTGAATTATGTTAAACCACCGATCATCGATTTAGAAGTTTGAGAAATGTCCTATAAGTGAAATTTAATTTTAATTAGAGAGGAAATGACTTGGTAGGGATTCGAACTCAGGACCTCCGTCTCTCATACCATTTGAATTATGTTAAACCACCAATCAACCAAAAAGCTTAAGTTGGTGGATTGGGGTAAATTTAATTATATCAACTTAGAATATATATAATCGAAAGCCTAGATCAGGGATCTTTGTTTTGACTATTTTTCTCACCCGATGCTAGAGTCTAGGGACGGGTTAGTGGTGCCCCGAGTATAGTGGAGTGAAGCTCGGACCCGTTTATCACAAAAAAAAAAAAAAAAAATTCTCACCTGATGTTCTATTTTGGATTTGCAGTCAGGGCCTCAACCTGCAGTATTTGTGTGGGATTTAGCGAGCATGGCGTTTCTATCTGAACTGAAAGGTCATCTGTATGGTGTTGCTTGCCTTGCTTTTTCACCTGATGGTAGTTATGAATAATTTTGGTTTCTGCTTTGCTGCCAATTTTTCACTTTTCCCTTTTCCATCTTAAATAACTCGTTATTCTTTATTCATTCCAGGGAAATATCTAGTGTCTGTTGGAGGATACATATATATTTGGGACTGGCGGACTACAATAATGCTAACAAAGCTCAAAGTAAGTTCATCTTGTACGGCCATCTCGTCTGTTTCCTTCTCATCAGATTCAAAATCCCTTTTAACTGCTGGGAAGAAGCACTTGAAGTTCTGGACAATTACATCCCCTAGGACCCAATATAGTTTAGGGACAAGTTCTTTGTCTTTGCATGGAAAACCTATCAATCTTGGTCCTCATCAAGGAAGCTCATTTGTTTCTATCACCTCTGGCTTGTTGGCGGACCGTAGCTCAGGTGAAGTCTTTCGGATGTATGCATTGACTGAATCAGGTTGGTTTTACTCCACATGACATATTTATCCTTGGATTGAAGTTTCTGAGCTTAGCTTCAATCTAGTTCAATTTTTTCATCTATAGGTGTACTTTGCCTCCTGTACTCTGGATTTTCAGTAACAAAGTCAGTAAGTTTAAAGGTACATGTGGCTTCTGCATCTTATCTTAAAGATTTTAGAACCTATTTATCTTAAAAAATGAAAGGGTGAGATTACTTTCGAGGGGTTACAGTTTTCTTTCAAAATTAAAGGAGTGAACTTGCTTTCAGGGGCTAATGTGCTCAGTTGCTAGAGGAGGATCAAGGATCCCCTAATGACATGCATGATTTTGGTCCCATAAAATAGTAGCTTGCCGTTTTTATCAGAACTTACTTTCGTTAATTTTCTTTTTCAAACATTGGGGAGTCAAATGTTTCTCACTGGTTAGTTAAAATAACTTACATTTGGACGAACACAATTCAGAATGATGATTGCGTAGTGACAATGGAAATTTTTTGGTTACTATATACCATGGAAATAAAATAACGTATTAAATAGTGACCTGCACAAGAGTTGCACGTGCATATGTGATAAATACAAGTTTCTTGAGGTTAATATCTAAGGGAAAAAATATCTTTTGGATGCATGTTTAAACTCACATCCGAATAGCTTCCTACCTCTTTTGAAGCATAATATTCATTATTCATCAGGTCGATAAAAGTTTCGCTGTATCTGCATCTAGCAAGTTAGTTGCTTGTGCATGTAGCAATGGAATAGTACAACTTCTTGATGCTGAGAGTCTTCAATATGGTGGAAGTTTAGTCTATTCAAGATCCAAGGAATTCGATGAGGCAAGCAATATTGTTTATCCCATGAAAGATGATGGAAATGGTCTACAAAACTTGCCTGCCCTTCCTGATGCAGTTGCATGTTATTTTTCAACCTCAGAAAAGCTTGGTAAGCATTTAAGCAAAGACTTTCG
>JBBMKA010006015.1:0-10779 GCA_037833695.1 Sechiopsis laciniata | reverse complement strand
AATAAATATGCATATACATATAATATAAATAATTAAATAACATAATAATTATGTTATAGGTAAAAAAATATATTTTTAAAATTAAATAATAAATTCGGGTTGGTCGGGTTAGGTTGGGTTAATTTAAGTCAACCCTTGACTCAACCCAACCCATGAAAATTTCATGATTTTGAACCCAACCCAACCCATTTATATATTTAACCCAACCCAATCCGTCAAATTGGGTTGGGTTGGTTCGGATTTCTCGGGTTGTCGGGTTATTTGTGCACCCCTAATATCTTCAACCTTCAGCCAAATCACATAATACAAAAGTCATATTACAAATTTGGCCGAAATTAGATATCACAGGATATGTACGTAAATTTTGGACAAATATATCACAATAGGATTCTCATAATCGATTACGTGAAAAATATCATCAAAATTGTTTTCCCAAGAGATATAAGGATTACACCAAAAAATAAAAAAACACAGAACCCAAAATATATCAAATGATTTTCATCTAATATCTAAAGTGAAACTGACACTTAATCTGTATGTATAAATTTCCTTTATGTTATTTATTTATTTAATTTTATTAATGGGTCATCTTCAACATTCGGTCATTTTTACAAAACCCAGAAACTTATGAATGCGAAATAAATTTGGCAATTTTCTAGATTTCGAATTCACAAAATTCTTGTAATTTAATTTCCTATTAACTCATCATGTTATTAGTAAATAATAACAACAAAATCAAAAATCACATATAGCCAAGAACTCATTAATGGTTACCATAAAATAAGACAGAGGCTTAAACAGGCTCTGATACCAAATGTTAGAAATCACCAACAGCGGAAGCTAAAATTAATAAATAAAGCGTACCTCCTGCCATTGTTTTTGGAAACCGAAAATGAAACCAATGCATACCTTGACTGGAACATCATCAGCAGCGAAGTTCTTGGTTCTTCTTCTGTGCTTTCTTCTTCTACTCCATATTTTGGGCCCCTATGCCCACTCTTTCATTAAGAAACCACGCAATTTGAGTTAGGAAGAGTGGAGGTGTAGAAGAACCAAGAACTTCGCTGCTAATGTCTATTGTCCGTGTTCGTGTTCGAGCCTGTATGCATTGGCTTCATTTTCGGTTACCAAAAACAATGGCAGGAGGTACGCTTTATTTATTAATTTTAGCTTCTGATTAATTTAATCACATTTATATAGTTGTGTTAAAAATTTCTAACAAAAATTACACAAGTAGCCAGATTTTAAAACATTAGCAAAGATATTCAAAACTTTAAAAATTAAGAAAATGTCTAATTTCCTATGTACCAAAATAACCTTTCATTAATCATTAATATCGATTTTTTTTTCAAACCAAAACGGGAAAATATGCTTTCTATACGTGATTTTCTCAAATCTCATAATTTGCCATTCCCTCATTTCCACTCTCCCAAATTTCCTATCCTATCTTTTTAGGATTTAAAATAATAATAATAATAATAATAATAAAAGTTGATTTCTTTAAATGGCAGCAATGAAGTGAAACGAGGAAGAAAATTTATTATGAATCTTTACGAAGTTTCCAGCGACTTTTGCTATTTTTCAGTCCATGTTTTTCGCAATTTCTTCCTTTTTTGGGAGGCCTTGTTCGCCTATTCCCTCTCCTAAGTTATTGTTTGATTTAAGGTATTTAAAATTTAAAATCGGCAGTGTTGGAATGGTATGTTGGTCAATAGTTGAAAAGCTAAGAGAAAGAAATATAAATTCTGCAACTTGAGTTATTTTACTTCTAAAAGTTACAGCCTATATTTATACATGCAGAAAGCTTAAATGATAGGGAATGGAGTAACCACTAAATCATATATACAACTGTACATGTAAAATCTCAACAAGAAAATAGAATAATATTTAAAATCATATTAAATTAGCCGTATCTGAAGTTGTTGACGAGCATAAATGACGGACTGCATTTCCAGAAGTTGTTACTCAGTAATTTCCTCCAATATCTCCCCGCAAACTAAGGGGTAGTTCAACAACACCAAGTTTGGATCGTAGAAGCTGGAACTGAGAGTGAGATAACGCCTTGGTAAGATAGTCTGCTAGTTGATCAGCAAACGGGATGTAATGAATTTCCAATGAACGACGAAGAACTTGATCACGAATGAAGTGAACATCAATTTCTATATGTTTCGTTCTGGCATGAAATACCGGATTGGCTGCTAATGCACCCGCACTCAAATTGTCACACCACAAAGTAGGAATAGTGACTGGCGAACATCGAGTTCAGAGAGAAGTTGATGGAGCCAAATAATTTCAACAGATGCATGAGCAAGAGCTCGATACTCAGATTCTATGCTAGAGCAAGCAACAACATTTTGTTTCTTGGAGGACCAAGACACTAGACTATTTCCAATGAAAGCACAATGTGCAGCCACTGATCTTCGATCATCTACATTAGCAGCCCAATCAGCATCAGAAAATGCCGAAATTGAGAGATTAGTACTCGGTTACAAAAGAATTCCAAAGTGCTTTGTTCCACTAATATATCGTAAAACGCATTTCACAGCTTGCCAATGAATATCAGTTGGTCGTTGTAAGAACTGACTTAGATGATTCACAATATATGCTATATCAGGGTGAGTGTTCGTGAGATATTGTAGAGCACTAATGGTGCTGCGATACTGAAATGGATTACCTAACGGTACACCCTCACTGAGTGATAAATGGTTACCAACAACACATGGCGACTGGACTGGCTTTAAGTCTTGGAGGTCAAGTTTTTGTAATAAGTCATCGACATATTTCGCTTGATTTAAGAGGATGTCAGAGTTTAAGTGATGCACTTGAATCCCAAGAAAATAATTCAACACCCTAAGATCTTTTAGAGCAAATGTTTGATCCAAAGCATATATCAAACGCTGAGTCATCAGAATGTTGTTACCTGTGACAATTACGTCGTCGACATACACAAGAAGTATAATAATATAGTCTCCTGAATTATAGATGTGAAGAGATGTATCTAATCGAGAAGTCACGAACCCCAAACTGAGAAGGGTAGTTTTAGAGTGTCATTCCACTCACGTGGAGCTTGCTTTAATCCATAGATTGCTTTATTCAGTTTGCACACATAGCCAGGTTTACTGTTGTCAACATACCCCGGTGGTTAACTCATATATACATCTTCATGAAGCGTACCATTCAGAAATGCATTATTGAAGTCAAGCTGTTCTAACCCATCAAAACTGCCAAAGCTGAGCACTACTCGAATTGTAGTTCCTTTGACCATAGAGCTTAATGTTTCGAAAAAGTCTAAACCAGGACTTTGATGGAACCTTTTGGCAACAAGGCATGCCTTATATCATTCAATTGAACCATCATCTTTCTTTTTTATTCGAAAAACCCATTTACTGCTAATAATATTGTATGTTTCTTTATAAGGAACTAATTCTCATGTCTGATTCCGAATTAGAGTGTCATATTCTACATCCATTGCATCTTTCCATTGCCGAGTTGCAAGGGCATCACGTACACATGTTGGCTCCGTAATAGACCAATCAACCATTTTCTTTGTAGCTAGCCATACCCTTGGCTTGATAATGCCAAACTTTTCACAGGTGATCATGGGGTGAGATGAGACAACAGTGGGTATGGATGAAGGATGGGGGTTCTTAAGCTGGGTTGATGCAGGTATTGGATTGGGTTCACCATCAGTGCTAACAATATGTGGAATTGACATGATTTGGTTAGATGATGAGATGACTGGTTGAGAGGTAGGGTGGACAACGTCTGTCAAAGTTGGGCTCGGCCTATTTGTGGTAATGAAATTAGAGGGATAGATGAAGGTAATGAGCTGGTTGGGTTTGGTGTTAGAGTGGCAGTGCATGGGCAATGATTTATGGGGTTCGGTAGAGAGAGATCATGAATGGCAGTGGGTGGGGACAAATTGGTATTGGGTGGGGACAAAGTGGTGGGGTTGGCTGCTATATGTGGCATCGGAGTAGGAAAATTGATGGTAATATTAGGCATTGCTTTTGGGTTAGTGTTGGACATCACATTTGGGGTTGTTGGGGTTATTGTGGAATGGCTTAAAGAACTGGAAGCCAATGTAAAAGAGGCAGTTGCAAGGTTGGCACATCAACTTATTGTTGTGGTGCCTCACCCATTGGAACTGCTGGTGTATTTGCAAAGAGAAAGTCATTTTCATAGAAGGCGACATGTCTTGTAATGATTATCCTCCCATCAGGATGAAGGCATTTGAAACCTTTATGATTAGTGCTTGGTCCTAAATAAACACATTTAGCAGAGTGAAAATCAAAATTATGTTTTTGATAAGGACATACATTGGGGAAGCATGCACATCCAAACGTTCTAAAATTTTTAAAATCAGCAAGTTTGCCACAAAAGATTTTAGTGGGAGATTGTCCTTGAAGAGTTGCAGTTGGTAGACTATTTATTAAAGTTATAGAAACCAAAAAAGCATCCCACCAAAAATATAGCGGCATAGACGCTTGAGCTAGTAATGTAAGGTCAACTTCTACCACTTGTCTATGCTTACGTTCAGCTCTACCATTTTGAGCTGAAGTGTAGGGACAAGAATATCGAGATTCAATCCTAAGTTGATTACATATCTTATGTATTTTAACAAACTCACCACCATTATCTGATTGGAACGCCTTGATGCAAGTATTAAATTGAGTTCTCACCAGTGTTATAAAATGATTAAAAGCTGCACAAGCATCACTTTTCTGTTTTAACGGATAAAGCCATATATATCGACTGTGATCATCCAACAAAAGCATATAATATCGAAAGCCCTGCATAGATAATATAGGAGCTGGTTCTTAAAGATCCGAATGCACAAGATCAAAAAATACGAGTTGCTCGTGACTCAGAGTTCAAAAATGGCAGTGCATGCATTTTACCCAATTTGCAAGAATGAAAAAACTCAATAGCATCATTTTCCTTAACAAGAAGATTACATCGTTCTAAAATCAAATTCAAAACCTTGGATGAAGGGTGTCCCAAACTTCTGTGCCAAACATCCTTGGACACAACTAAATTAACATAAGATAAAAAAATATGAGGATTATTGCTCGTAGAGAAATTTTCTGATGCCAGGGTGTCCTCTGGCCTTGCCTTCACATTTTCCAGCTCATAAAGTCCATTATTGAGTGCCTCTTTCAGCAGCGTTCGTCCCGTAACCTTGTCCTTAATAAGAAAATAATTTTCATGAAATTTAATAAATACAACATTGTCTTGAGCTAATTTAGAAACACTCACAAAAATTTTAGATATGTCAGGCACACATAATACATTTTCAAGGTTCAAACGACAATTTCCATTAGTTAAATATAATTGTCCAACATATGAGATGGGTAACTTAGAACCATTAGCAATCACAATATTATCCATACCTCCATATTCTGTGGGATTATTCAAGTTTCCATAATCTGCAGTTACATGACATGACGCTCCACTATCTGCATACCACGAGGGATCAGCCACTATATCAGGGTTTGCAACAAACGGTTGGAGCGGCCACAAATGCTGTTGGGTTAGGAGGATTGTGACCCCCACCGTAATTCTGCTCATTGCTTTGATTCTGATTCTGAATCGGACTAAAATGCCTTTTAAAACGCTTATAGCAATAAAAAGCAATGTGTCCCGTCTTACCACATACCAGACAAATTACTTTGCTTAATTGATTATTGGACGAATTATTGGAGAAATTATTGTAGCCACATCCTCGACCTCGACCTCTTTGATGTTGGTTCCCTCTTCTTGGAGAACCTTTGTTAAAGCTGTGTCCACCTCCACTGTTTGTATCATATAGAGGCCTGAAATTATTGGTATTGTTGGTGGATTTGTTTGCCATATTTACCACTGTGTTGTGGTTGAAATTGACACTCATTCTCTAAGTGTTTTGATGATCTAACCTTTTTTCAAAGAGAAGAAGTTCATTTTGCAGGTCGATCCAACGCATATCAGGTTTTCCTTGCACCGTGGCTACGACGGGGTTGTATTCCACGTCAAGTCCCAAGAGAACTTGGGAGATCAGTGCTCGATCTGAGATTTTATTTCCAGTCTGGGCAAGATTGTCTACATGACATTTCATAACACGTAAATATTCTCTCATTTTCGAGTAACCTTTTCTCGTCGTTTGAAAGAGTTGACGTAGATAGTCTTCTTCTACTCTTGAGTGGATTCCAAACAAGGTTTGGATAACATCCCATAAATCCTTGGAGTTTCATATCCCATGACTTGTGTAGCCACCTCTTGTGCCATTGAGTTGTATAACCACCCAAGTACCAATTGATTAATGGTTACCCATGACTTGTAGAGAGGATTCACATTCCGAGTAGGTGTTGCGCCAGACTCTCAACCATCAGTTGCGCCAATATTGGAGCTTGCTCCTACTGTACCATCTGTTGAATCTTGAGCAACATACATTGAGGGAACATTTTTGTGCCAAATAAATGACCTTCTAATTTGTAGCTTTTCAAAATGGGCATGGCCAGATTTTTCCATAAGAGAAAATTTCCCCTATCCAACTTAATTGATGTTATTTGATTAAGAAGCTGATTAAGGGGGGGGGGTGCTAAAATTTGCAGTGATTGAGGCCATTGCGGAAGTTGAGAAATGAGCGGCTTTTGCCTTATAAGCTCTAATACCAAGTCAATAGTTGAAAAGCTACAGAGAAAGAAATATAAATTCTACAACTTGAGTTATTTTACTTATGAGAGTTGCAACCTATATTTATACATGTAGAAAGCCTAAATGACAGGGAATGGAGTAACCTCTAAATCATATATACAACTGTACATGTAAAATCTCAATAAGAAAATAGAATAATATTTAAAATCATATTAAATCAGCCGTATCTGAGGTTATTGACGAGAGTAAATGACGGACTACATGTCCAGAAGTTGTTACTCGGTAATTTCCTCCAATAAAGTTTAGGGGTATTTTTCTTGAGTACAATGTAGTTGATGGGTTGCGATTCCAGAGCTAATATATTGTACAGTAATTAATTCAAAGTCAACTTATGCTAAGTGTAGCTCGAAATCACTTACGCGCAAGTATACATGGTCGGAAATTGCAACAAGTAATAAGTATATAAATTTATCAATCCTGCAAAGATTGAGGTCTAGAGCTAACACTATTAAGATAGAGTTGTATGGAAAAGTAAAGCATGGGTGTATAAGTTGTTGTGGTTTGGTTGAATTTGGATATGTAAATATGTTGCTGAAAATAAATATGATGATGCAATGAGTAATGTTAACTAACAATCCTAGAAAATTCTAAGTGCTTGAACTGCCAAAGAGAGTCTCGCTTCCCTAACAAATAAGTAATTTCGCACTTAATGATCTATGGCAGGACCAGCTTCCGCTGTGAACTCCATACTTAGCAACAGGGCAATGCAAGCATTTAGTAAGGTTATTCCTAGCACTTTAAGCGGTGAACAGGCGTTCACACAACCTAATGTAGCATACTGGGTCAACATGCAGTTTTTTCTTCCGAACTCACCACAAGGTACATGCGTGGGTAGCTAATTGACGCATATATATATATATATATATAAAATATCATGCAGCAATGTAAAACTCAATGACCTACACTCCTAGCATATTTCTATTCATGAATAGTAAACATAAACTCCTACAGCACAACCATAGAGATAAACATAAAATAGAAGTTAAACCAGATGATTTTATTGCAACTATGAAATGTTCAAAACTACAAGCTACTCCTAATAAAAACAGTAAAATGGAATTGGCATGGCTAAAGATGTGCAGTCCCTTTGTCATCGGCTCCTACGACACCACCATTTGCTTTTCTCTACGATAGGCTTCATGGCCAACCGACCAGCTCGCCTTTCTCGGCTCTCGATCTTGGTATTTATAGAGTTGATTTACTTGGTCGACAAGTCGAGGTGAGCTGTGAAATCTTCATTAATGCAGGATCTCCTGATTGCCACTAGAATTTATTTGATTGATGCCGCCTTGATTACTGATTGACTCCTGATGGTTTCCTTGTTGGAGTGTCTTTTCCGAACGTGTTTTCATTTTGAATTTGCACCTTTTTACGCTGCTGGTCATCGTTCGCGCTGATTAT
Organism: Sechiopsis laciniata; assembly: GCA_037833695.1. Classification (NCBI taxonomy): domain Eukaryota; kingdom Viridiplantae; phylum Streptophyta; class Magnoliopsida; order Cucurbitales; family Cucurbitaceae; genus Sechiopsis; species Sechiopsis laciniata. The sequence goes on along the minus strand of JBBMKA010006015.1, from coordinate 2,685 downwards.
CTCTTCCGCGGTGTAGCTTAATATGTCCTGCCATTAGCATTGATTAGGCAAAGTTTACTCAAGATTTATACTAAAAACACAAAACATGCTTCCAATGCTACTTTATGAATGTATGCTGATTTTCTAAGTTATTTCATCGTAATTCTTCTATTAGCACTTGTTTTTCCCCCTTTAATTCTAGAATATTGCAAACTAAGACAGTCTAAAATACGCTCTATTTGAGAGCTATTAGTAATGTAATGCATATACTCATTTATTCAAATACTGTTAGAGTATTAGAACATTGATGTATTGGTGTTAGTATTAATTTTGTTAATGTTAGTGTTAATCTATATTTCTCTCATTGTAATTTATGTTTCCCTAAATGTGTAAGCCCAATGGGCCTTTAGGTTTAGATTAGGGTTTTAGTCCTTTTACTATATATATATATATATTGTTATTTAGGGTTTCATTGTATTGTGAGAGGAACAATGTAGCCTCCATCAAACTCTTTCTCTTTTCCTTCGATGAATATTTCTCATCTTCATCAATGGCTTATTCTCTAAACTCTATCAAATACCTTTAAAACTAATGTATGTTAATATCATAATATCAAATATTATTTGATAAGTAGACTATTCAATTGATATTATTAAATACGTTTTTTTAAAAATATATTATGAAATACTTTTGTGTTACGTTTTGACGTGAAAAGTTGACATTCACTATGGTGGTATTGTTTGACGAGAAGAATTTAGGTATAGCCTAGGCTGCACCCCCACCATGATGTCACTCATTTGGAGCCACACATCTTTTTCTCTTTTTTTTTTTTATAATAAATATAAAGTTAAAAAAAAGAGAGAGAGATGTGTGGCACCAAAGGTGCCACATGGGTGACATCATGGTGGGGGTGCAGCCCAAGCTGCACCCAAATTCTATTCTTGTTTGACGGAGTTGAAGAATAACTTAATGTATGATGGGTACGTACTATATAATATACTGAGCCAAACCATTTTTTTTAACAATATTACAAATACTGTAGGCAAAGAATATGTTGTGGACAATTGGTAGTGAGAACAACTTAGTAAGGATGTTCATAGTAATTAATACACTATAAATACAAATATAATACTATATTATGATAAATGTAATACTATACAAATATAATACTAATTGAACAACTTAGTAAGGATGTTCATAGTAATGAAGCCACTGACCCATTCAGTATTTAATTTGATTTACTAAGTAACATACTTTAAATACAAATAAAATAGTTGTTGAAACATAATTAGAATCATATAGTATTATAAACAAATTGATAAAAATCATAATCACATATAATAATACTACTAGACCTAGCAATGGCAATAATGTTAGAGTGTTCACACCAAAAAGGTTAGTTTATTTGTTGTAACGGCCTGGGTTTTCGTTCTGGTTCTCTAGGTATGATTTTTAGCTGTTTCAGTTGTTTCGTTTGGTCGTTATTGCTTTTTAGGTCTTGAGGGGTATTTTGGTAATTTAACCCCTAGGGTTGATTTGGTAATTTAATGAACTTCAGGGTCATACTTGCATTTTTGCTGAATTCAGGGTTGTTTTTGTGGTTGTAGGCTAACAAGGCTAGTTTTGCAAGTTTGGAAGAAAGACCTTATTTAAGTTTTAAGAGTAAAAAAAAAAAAGAAAAGAAAATTAAAGAAAAATAAAGGGATTTTAATTAAAAGAAGAGAAAAGGAGAGCTTTATTCTATATCGATAAAAAACCAGAGCAATCCCTCGTTTTCTTCTTCTCCTCTTCATTGATCCCTTTTCCCTTCCCCTTCTCCATTGCCGCCGAGACCAACCACGAGCCAAGCTTGTCCAGCCGCACGGACAGCCCACGCCCGCTGCCATACAGCCCTGACTGCATCGCCGAGGCCCTTGCAGATTGCAACTGCGATCTATCCCGCACAGCCCGCTTGCCGATTGTAGCCACACACGCCCGCATCGCAAGCCATGTCGCTCTAGACAACTGCCACGCTGCATCGCCCCGCTCTGCACACGCCTTTGCGACCGTAGCTCCAGCACACTCACGCACTCGCAGATTGCGGCCGCGATCTGCCCCGCACAGCCTAGCCTCTCTGTGCCATATCGAGTAGCCCACCCGCACGCACCAGCCACATCTCCTCGCAGCCACTCGCACACGCCCGTGCCCGTGCTACAGCCTCAGCCACATTGCTGCACACGCCTGCTCGTTCCGTAGTCCCAACCAGCCGCACGTACACGCTTGCTCGCTCGTGCAGCTGTGCCGTGTCCTTGCTGTAGCCTCGATCTTGTGGTGCTGAGCCTCTAGACCTCAGGTTTTGGGTAAATCCTAAGTCCCTTGGGTTCTCTTCTGATTTATCTAGGTTATTTTATTAATTATTATTACTGTTTGTATAGGTCGAATATTTGTGTGTGGTTAGTCATCCGCAACTCAAGGAGCAACGTTTATCTATTCTATAATTGTTTCAGGTAAGGGTTCCTTGTCGTGGGTTGTGTGGACCCTGCGTGATTTCCACTGATTGTATGCTTGCCTGCTTGCTTTACTGTTTTACGAACATGTGTTAATGGATAGGTTCTTGTGTAAGGACCCGACCCAAAAGTGGTCCTAAACATGGTCCTTACTCAGCATGCATGCATAAAAGACAATTAAAAACAACATAACTAGAATTTGCATATTAAAAACATTCCT
>JBBMKA010006014.1:0-10784 GCA_037833695.1 Sechiopsis laciniata | reverse complement strand
GGGGAACTCTCAACAGCACCCAGTTGGACTCCTAGTAAAGAAGGAAGAAAGAAATATCTTGCCTCTTTTTTTATTATAATTAGAGCCATCTTTTGGAGCACATTGAAGTAGTGTAACTCTCATATTGAAAGATCTCTTTTTTTATTTGGGAAGATATTGTCATATTATTTGTTTCTTGGATGTTGTTTGTATAAAGACTGTGACATTGCCTCTATTACGTTAAATTGGAAAGCATTTTTGTAACCTCCAATTTTTTGGAGGTTTTTGTATGCCGCTAGCATACCTTAATAGATTCGTATCTTTTTCCAAAAGAAGAAAGAAATATCTTAACTTTTCTTTAGATATTTGTGAATATCTCACCTAGTTTATGTATATGTCGACTACTTTTATGAGACAATTTCATTTGATCCTATAATATATATTTTTTTCAGCAACCCTATAATATTTAGATGTCAAAGAAAAATAAATAATTTTTTAGGTAGACGATGATCATAAATTGATTCCAGTACTTTAATATCATTTTTTACCACTAAGAGCAATAATCTAACCAACATAAATTATACTAATGAATAGAGGCGATGAGTGTAAATTTCTTACCTCAATTACTAAAAAGCAAAAACCGCATAAGTACGAGATATTTTGGATTGTCAAAAAAAATAAAAATAAAATAATAATCACACCTTTAGCATACATTTAAAGTGGACAGTAGTTCTCCGTTATAAAATGTAAAATAATATTGCTTGTCCTAAATATACCAATCTCTTAAGATAGAGCTCAGTTGTATAGTCCAATACGCATTCCAATCTATAATATAAAGAGTTTATTAGAGTATATTGTTGGTTATATTAGTTTGAAATCTGTTGTACTGAATTACATTAATCTGTTATTAGCTCTTGATTTATTGAGTGTATAAATACATCTTTGGGATCATTAATAAAAAGAATTAAAATTTTCCCCATTTCACATTTTGTAAAATGGTATCAGAGCATTAACTTTTCTCTCGTCCCTTTTTTCCTTTTTTTTACGCGTACAATTTCTTTCCTTATTCTCTCCCAAAAATGAATTCCAATTCTGCAGAGCACATCCCCACCATACCTTCCGCACAAACTTTTCCCCAAACTCACTTTGACAATCCGAATCCCTACACCCTAACCCATCATGATACCTCAAATCTGGTTTTAGTCTCTGAATTGCTCACCGAAGACAACTATGTAACATGGAGTCGATCGATGAAATTAGGGCTATCGATTCGCAACAAAAGTGGCTTCATTGACTGAACTCTGCTGAAACCCACCGGCGATTCGCTTCCTTCTTGGAGTCGTAGCAACGACGTTGTAGTCGCTTGGATCTTGAATTCGGTTTCAAAGGGGATTTCATCGAGCATTCTATTCACTGATTCTGCCCTCGAAATTTGGAACGATCTCAAACAGCGTTTTCAACGCAAGAATGGGCCTCGGATCTTCAAATTGAAGCGCGATTTGGTGACGATAGTACAAGGAGACAAGACTGTATCCACATATTTCTCTTCTTTGAAGGCAATTTGGGATGAATATGCTTCTTTCCATCCTAAATGTTCTTGTTCAACGGAGATTACAGAATTCTTTGCAAATGAGTTTTTGATGGCGTTCTTGATGGGTTTGAATGACTCTTTCGGACCAGCAAGGTTTCAGATCTTGTTAATGGAACCTCTTCCCACGATCAGCAAGGCGTTTTCCCTCATTGTTCAAGAAGAACAACAACGGTCAGTACCTATTTTTTCTTCTACCCCTTCCCTTGCTCTCGCTGTGAATCAAGAGAATCCGCCTTTTGTTCCGGCGAATTTGCAGAACAAGACGCGACGTGATCGCCCTTATTGCAAACATTGCAAGATTATCGGGCATACTATTGAAAAATGCTACAAGATTCATGGCTATCGTCCTGGTTATTAATCTAAAGGAAATCAGCGCAACCATGCCACAGTAGCATCTGTCACCTCGGGTATCAGTTCGACTTCTGAAGCCCTTGCGCAATGTCACAGTATCTTAGCAATGCTAGAGTCGAAAGTAACTGCAACGAAGGACACAGCTGGTGTGACCTCGAACTCTCACATTCCAGGTACTTCTTACATTCTAAGTACTTCACCGAATGTTTGTATTTCTCGCACTATCTGGATTTTAGACTCTGGAGCGGCAGCACACATATGCCATAATAGAGAGTTATTTTCTCAAATGTATGCCATCCATACCTCTGTCACCCTACCAGATAATAGTCACATTAGTGTCTTTTTTGCTGGAACTGTAATTCTGTATGGTACAATCACTCTACACAACGTATTATTTGTTCCTGAGTTTCAATATAATCTGATTTCAGTAAGTTCACTTGTTAAGAATGGACCGCTGGAGGTTGTTTTCTCTGATAACTCTTGCATTATTCAGGACAAGACAAGTTTGAAGATGACTGGCAAGGGTAGACTACATGCTGGATTATACCTATTGGAAGATTGTAGCAACACCTTTGTAGCTTCTGTTAAGAGTGATTCTTCTGTATTGTGGCATCGTCGTTTAGGACACTTATCTCATTCTAGACTAGAAATTTTGAAGAATAGTTTACATATTGATTTCTTACATTCTAGTCCACATGAAGTTTGTAATGTATGTCCCATAGCCAAGCAAAAACGGCTCCCCTTTATATCAAATAACAAAATTTGTTCAAGTGCTTTTGAGCTTATTCATGTTGACATTTGGGGCCCTTTCTCTACCTTGTCTCACAATAATCACCGCTACTTTCTAACTATAGTTGATGACTTCACCCGCTATACTTGGATTTATATGTTGTCTCACAAATCTGATGTTTTGCGTATTATACCTCAGTTTTTTGAACTTGTTCACACCCAATATGGAAAAGTTATCAAACAATTCAGATCTGACAATGCTCCGGAGTTATCTTTCGAAAAGTTCTTCCAAGAAAAAGGTGTTCTACATCAATTCTCTTGTGTGTCTCGACCCGAGCAGAATTCTGTTGTTGAACGTAAGCACCAACATCTGTTAAATGTTGCTAGAGCTTTGTATTATCAATCAAGGGTCCCCTTAAAATTCTGGTCTGAGTGCGTATTATCTGCCGCATATCTCATTAACCGAACTCCCTCGAAGATACTGAAATGGTCAACACCATATACCTTATTGAACAATACTGCCCCAGATTACTCACTACTTCGAGTATTTGGTTGTTTATGCTTTGTATCTACTTTGCCTCATACTTGCAACAAGTTCTCACCCCGAGCATTTCCTGCCGTGTTTCTTGGATATCCTATGGGCATTAAAGGTTACAAAGTTCTTGACATTGAACAACAAAAGATAGTAGTTTCAAGAGATGTGGTCTTTCATGAACACATATACCCCTTCCACACCACTACTATGCCTAACGAATAACCAAGTTTTATTCCTAACTTAGTTCTACCAAAGGCAGTTGACATCTCTATACCTCATGACCATCACCCTTATGTCTCACCTGATCTAACATCTGAACCCTTACATAAAACTACCCCTGCATCACCTAATCCAATTAACAATACACCATTTTCTCCTCATGATCCAAGTTCTCCCTTTCCTGACCATCCTGACATAATTCCCATAAATAACCCACCCATCCGACGTTCAACACGAATTCCCAAACAACCTTCTTACTTACAAAACTATCATTGTGGATTACTTACTCATCAGCCTGTACCTCTACACACTAGCAAATATCCCCTCCACCACTTTGTGACCTATGACCAACTTTCCCCATCTCACCGAGCCTTCACTTTAGCCGTATCTTCCCATTATGAACCTACATATTACCACCAAGCTAAACCTCATGCTCACTGGCAAGATGCCATGATAAAAGAACTAGAAGCCATGGTGCTAAATACAACCTGGAGTGTTGTTCCCCTTCCTGCTAATAAACACTCCATTGGATGCAAGTGGGTCTATAAAATCAAACACAAGGCAGACGGCTCAATTGAACGTTATAAAGTTAGGTTAGTAGCCAAAGGCTACACACAACAAGAAGGTCTCGACTTCATAGAGACTTTTTCATCGGTTGCAAAGCTAGTCACCGTGCGCGTATTAATAACCTTGGCAGTAGCTCATAATTGGCCTCTAACTCAGCTCGATGTCAACAATGCATTTCTACATGGAGATCTTGATGAGGAAGTATATATGGACTTACCATTGGGATACAATCCTCCACAAATTTCTCAGGTTCAGGGGGAGCGACTAGTATGTCGTTTGCACAAATCCATTTATGGATTAAGACAAGCTTCCCGTCAATGGTTCTCCAAATTCACTGATGCGTTGATTAATCTTGGTTTTACTCAAACCAAAGCAGATTATTCCTTATTTGTCCAAGGTTCTGGAAATACCTTTTTAGCTTTACTTGTCTACGTGGATGACATAATCATCACCGGTGCTGACATCAACCTTATTACCTCCCTCAAAGTTGTTCTTAACAACAAGTTTCGCCTAAAAGACTTGGGCCTTTTAAAGTTCTTTTTAGGCCTTGAACTTGTTCGCAGCGCACATGGTGTCTGCATTACTCAACGAAATTATGCTCTCCACTTAGTTGAAGACGCTGGTCTGATTGGCTCACGCCCCGAACCCTGTCCTATGGACCCTCGTACTAAGCTACATAAATCTCAGGAAGGACTGTTGACTGATGCCTCATGTTATAGACGACTTGTTGGCAAACTCCTTTATCTCACCGTCTCAAGACCAGACATAACCTTTGCAGTAAATAGATTGAGCCACTTCGTCTCTTGCCCGTCTAAGGATCATTTAGCAGCTGTTCACCATTTGATTCGTTATATCAAAGGAACCCCGGGCCAAGGGTTATTTCTTAAAGCTTCCACAAATCTCCAACTTTGTGCATTCGCAGACTCTGACTGGGCATCTTGCCCGGACACTCGGCGCTCAACCACGGGTTTTTGTGTGTTCCTTGGAGACTCTCTAATCTCATGGAAGTCGAAAAAGCAAGCTACAGTGTCTCGATCCTCAGCTGAGGCCGAGTATAGGGCTCTCGCTCTCACCACTTGTGAACTCGTTTGGTTGAAATCCTTACTAACCGAACTTCACGTTCCCGCGTCCCCTATTTTGCTATTTTGTGACAATCAATCAGCAGTCCACATTGCTTACAACCCGGTATTCCACGAACGGACGAAGCACATCGAGATTGATTGCCACTTCATCCGAGACAAAATTCAAGAAGGATTCTTACGGCTTCTTCCCGTCCGGTCCATCAATCAGCTCGCGGATCCTTTCACCAAAGCCCTGCCAACTTCGACTTTGCTTCCTTTATTTTCCAAGTTGGGCATTCTCAACATTCATGCTCCAACTTGAGGGGGAGTATTAGAGTATATTGTTGGTTATATTAGTTTGAAATCTGTTGTACTGAATTACATTAATCTGTTATTAGCTCTTGATTTATTGAGTGTATAAATACATCTTTGGGATCATTAATAAAAAGAATCAAAATTTTCCCCATTTCACATTTTGTAAAAGAGTTAAACTATAAATTTGGTTTTAAATTGTCAAATTGTCAAAGAGGTTAAATCTTCATCATTATTAAAAATTTAATCGGCCTTCTCCAAATTTGTATGTTGTGTAAAATTGGTTCTTAAATTTTATTATATTTAGTTAGTCGTTTAAATTCTGAATTTTGCCTACCGTAATTGGTCTATTGTTTATAATCTCTCTCTAAATCTCAAAATTGTATTAGAAAAAGAATGAAGGTTAAGAGACAAATTTAAAATTTAGTGATTAAGGTTATCTTCTGAGAGTGCTTTTTTTTTTTTTCTTTTTTTAATTTAGAGGAGATGTTACAAATGAGCATTTACAACTCCTCATAAAATCACACTCAAACGACTTAGTGCAACTACTCAAAATAACTATTTGTTTTTAATCACTCAAAATAACTCCTCATTTTACGACCGCTCATTTATGCTATCATTCTACAAAAATCTATAACCAACCAAGTAATTGCCTATAACTTTCTCTACAAAAGTCCACATTTTAAACGTACTTTTATCTACCACCCCTCTACAAAAATCCACATTAAAACGAGTTATTACTACAATTCAAATTCTTAATTATTGAAAATAACTCCTCGTACAATTACTCATCCAAACACTATATATTGGTCCTACATAAGGTTTAGATCAGGATGGTTAATCGTAAAATTTGTAGATAAGTATGAAGTAAAAAGCGTGAATCTGTATGAGCTACAAAAGAACCCCGCAACATTGATTAGTAAGAAACAATCAAATTGGATTTAAATGTCGTATATGAGTAAAAAGCTGTCCGAGAGGTGTTTCCTAGGGACCATTTTGTGGCTCTCAACATCCAAATTAGTTGGAGATCTCAATTGGGAAAGGTAAATAAAGTTCCACGTCAACAAGATAATTAAAGACAAAAATCACGAACATGTGTGAATATGGAATTTTATTTTTGTGTCAAACTAAATGAGGTCAGGTGGACGGTTGTTGTCATTGTCCCTTAAGAATCACGTACGTTTTAAATTTTGTTTGTTGGAAAAGGGGGACTTTTCCAAGGAAATTGATTAACCAGTGTGTAAAACATGATATTTGGTTGAAACACGCTACTAAATTCATTCCTTTGCTATGTATACTCACGTTAAAATATTGTTTAGTGTTGATATCGATTTCCACGGTGAATTTATATTTCAATGGATTCGAAGTGACGTCTAAGAAAGAAGACGAGTAGTGTTGTTGTTGAGCATATACACTCTTATGCTCAAGTTAGCATTTCCGCAAAAAAAAATTGAGGAAGTTTAGAGAGAAACTGAGTTTTAACTCGAGAAATACGTACCACCTTCTGACTTTGGTTGGAGTATATACAATGTAACAACGGTGGTCGTATTAATATCACTCTTTAATATGTAACGTTTCAGTAACACATTAAAAGAAAGGGGTTACATTTGATTGTAACAAAAGTGTTGTTCGGTAGGGCCTATCCTTGTAGGGATAAGGGACAACTCTGTAGGAATCAACGAAGGCTCCATAAGATCGTTGATGGCTCAGTAGAGATTAGTGAAGGCTTTGTAAGGGATCATCATCGCTTCGTAAGAGATCAACAACGCTTCGTAATGGATAGGTGAGGCTTCGTAAGGGTTTAACAAGACTTCATATCGTAAGGGATTAGGGAGGCTTCGTAAGGGACCAACATCACTTCATATCAGATCAACGTCGTTGTATAAGGAATCATTGTCGCTTCGTAAGGAATAGTCGTTGCTTCATAAGAAATCATCAAGTCTTTGCAAGGGATTAGCGTCGCCAATCGACCGTTATTGGTCGAGCGCCAATCTCTTTTGCGGGATCGACGATGTTATTCGATTGTTCGTGGGTTTCTCCCTTCATGAGTCGGTCTCTTTTAGGCTAGGTGTGATTTCTTGGACTTGATTTTTATTATACTCTTAATACTTGGTACAATTTTATATAATAGAATCGAGATGCACATATTATTTATTAGGGTTCGATGATATGCAGTCAAAGTCAAAATAAAAATGGAGAGAATATGTTTAGAATCTCATTTAAAAAGGTGAGTTTTTTTTAATATTTATAAGATAAATAAATTAAGATAGATGAGCTAAGTTATATTATATTATACGGATTTTCCTTTTAGTAAAAACAATGTGCTTTGTAAAGGCTAAGATGATTCATAGATAGCAATAGGATAGGTAGCACTCAATTGAATACCTAGGTAGTGGTGAGACAACAAATCTTGATTCGTGATATGACTTTCCACTTTTCTTATTGGCATTTCATACTAACATAACATTAGCTTAAAAAAAGGGCTTAATTTCCCGGTTTAAAAAAAAAAAAAAAAAAAAAAAAAACTTAAAATACCCATTTGGTTTTATAAAAAAAACATAAAATACATATTTTTGTTATTATTTGAAATTTGTTAAAATTTTATTTCTAAATTTTATAAATTTAATTTCAATTTCTTTACATTAAATTTTTTTAAAAAAAAAAAAAAAAAAATTATCCTTATAACATGATTTTGATTTTTTTTTCTTCTTAAAATATTCCTTTCTTATATAAATTTTAGAAATATGTTAATTTTTTATTTTAAAAAAATAATGAATCAATTTTAATTAATATTAACTTAAATTTGTCTTAGAAATTAATTTTTTCTTGTTTCTTTTTTAAGTAAATGGATTAAAATTTGATACTAAAAAATTGAAGATCAAAATGGAATAAATTTCAAAATATTTTTTTAAAAAAAAGTATTTTAACATAAATTTAAAGACCAATAAAAATTGACTAGGAAAGAAATTAACCATTAAAATTTTATTTAAGAACAGAACTTACCTACTTGATAGCATGGAGCTACCCATAAATTAACTTATTATTTAGGAAAAGTTGTACAAACCACCTCTAAAATATGGTGTTTATAACAATTAAATCCTTAAACATTTAATTTGAGTAATCACCACCCTTGAAGTTTGATAAGTATTGCAATTACCTCATTTTTAATTAAATTGAATGATTCTTTTCTTTTCTTTCCTTTCCCTAGAGAAACAAAACTTTCCCCCCCGAAGGTGGAAGCTCTATCAAATGTACTAAAAATAGTGTTTAATAATTTCAAAGTTGATCAGATACTAATTATTCTGTCATTCAAAACCAATCAAAATATTATTCAAACTAGCATTGTCCTTACCAAATTGTAGCGCTAGGTTTAGAACCTCCTCAGCAGTGGCAGTTGGCGAGTAGGGTGAACATGAGTTGGGTTGGGTTGGGTTAAAGTGATTTTCAACCCAACTTAAAAATTCGGGTTGGATAATTCTCCAACCCAACCCAATTAAATATTCAACCCAACCCAACCAAACTTTTTATTTTGGGGTTGGGTTGGGTTATCGGGTTCATAAATTTACAACTAACCTAAAATTAAAGAAACTCACCATGATAAGCAACATATATTCCTAAAATTAAAAAATTTCAACGATGATTGCTCAAATTGAATGTTTAAAGACTTAATTATTACAAACACCATAGTGCAATTTTTCCTATTATTTATGTTGAAATTTTAAGTGATACATGCATGTAATAAGGTTGTGTGATATAACTATTATGAGTTGATTTATTAAATATATTTATTTCACGTTAGTTCTATATGTATTAAAAAAGTAATTTCCTAGATTTCAAAAAAAAAAAAAAAAATTGCTATGACAATTTTATAATTATTTACTTATGAACCAGGTCAGTGATGACATTTGTTCTACACGAAAAGGTCATATCTTTTAGTATTAAAAAAAGCTGGTACATGTGAACACTCTAATCTTGTGCAAAATATGACAATTTTTTTAAAAGTTGCATGCATATTTCGACATTTAATTTAATTTATTTTTTATTTTTATTTTTTCCTTTCATACATCATTGATACATGTTAGTTTTCATTAATTTATATCAATCAAAATTTTAAAAATTTTAAAAAGTTATTAAATGTTTCTTCAGTACAAATGTAAACTAAGATAGTTTAAAAAGTAATTAAACAAATATGTTTGCAAGACGAGAATACCCTTGCGGTGTAGCATGAGGGAGGTTGACTGTAGAAGTGATTTTCTACTTTTACTTTAAAAATTTTAACTAATCCTATTATTATTTTAAAGTTTTAACTCGAAGAAAAAAAAAAAAAAATCTTATAAACATTCTGGATTCAATACTATTATAAGAGTTGACAACAAAAAAAGAAATCCGTGGAGACAAAACTACACAAGCTTGTAATTTTTGAACGTGGAGATAGCTTCATCTACTCTATTGCACAAATGGAAGATCGTGTCGAAGGAGAGAAGAATTTGACTGTTAAGATGTAGTAGGTGTGCTAGAAGTTTCGAGAGGATATAAGAATATTGCTTGACAAAGTTTCTTTCTCTTTTTCTTTTTTTTTTTTCATGTTTCTATTGCATAATATGTTGTTCGACCATAAAATTTAAATATTAAAACCGTAAGGAATAGTAGATACAAAGTTGCTCAACCGAAAGTGCGAAGAACCTATATAAGATTAGAAGGAAAAAATAAGATAGGGGCCGAATACATACGTGCATTCTATCAAGTCATATAATAAAACAATTATGAAATACGCCTATTTTGAAGTTGAACTAGACTTACCAAAAAAAAAAAAACTAAACTTTTATGATTTATCTTTGCATTCAATATCATAGGGTAAAAAATATTCTAAACATATATATGATTGATGAGTCCAATTGGTTCATAGATGAGTGCAAGTTTGTGTAGGCATTCACAAATACGATTGGCTTTATCTTCTTTTTCTATTGTATCTCAACACGGTTATTCAGCTGAGTTGCACCATATTTTCCTCACTTTTCACATGGTTTAGGAAAATATAATTAAAAAATTTAATTCAACGAATCAGGGGATCAAATTGACAAAAGTGCTACTTTTAAATAATTTTATTTTTCTCCAATATTTTACATATATAATTGCTATCTGTATGGTAGACAAATAAACCAATCAAACAGAGGAGTGTATGTTTTAGTATTTAAAAAGTTATTACAAATCAGTTTTTACGATCTCTTCAAAAAATTATATTCAAATTAGTTATTATAATCATTCAAAATAATCTCACATTTCTATCCCCTAAAAAATAATTCTTTATTTTAAAATTACTGGTTTGTATAATATATCTATCAAAATCCACATTCAAACGAGTTATTGACTGCAATAGCTCTACAAATATTCACATGCAAACGAGTTATTGATTAGATATTCTCTATAAATCTTCTCGGAT
>JBBMKA010006013.1:0-10785 GCA_037833695.1 Sechiopsis laciniata | reverse complement strand
TTCCAAAAATATCAGGTTTTAAAAGATAATAAATATTTTCCAAAAATATTTCAATTTAAAAAAATATTTTTCCTACCCAAATATTTTCCAAAAATATTCTAGGAAAAATCTCAATTTTTTGTATGGAGAAAAAATCTCAACCTTAGTGTTCTTCACGTTCTTCGTGTTCTTTGCGTTCTTCGCAGTGTTCTTCGCGTTCTTCATCTTTTTGCCAATTCCAAATTGCATAAAATTGAAAAATAAAAATGTACAAAGTTTTTCCCATATACCCAAATGCTTGGGTTTACACAAGATCTAAGAATTTATAAAAAATCCTAATGCCAAACAAAAAACCTCCAACCAAAAACAATAATAAAGGCCTGTGCTGAACTCTTTCTCACTATAGGACAAGTTAACGTCCACGAATATAATCGGTCATTTGTCATATGATCCTTCAGAGCTTGTTCGTAATTCACAGCTGGGACAAGAAATCCTTTCTATCCCTGTGATTACATCTTTCTTCTTAAGCGCCATTAATTCCTCTAATGAACAAGTGTGTATAGTCCAACTATAAATCAATGTCCTCTCGAGCTAATGAGAGGCGGGATCCCTTTGTCCAAGCCCCAGAATCAGTTCTTAAGGGAACAACTCTACAACTTCCTCAAATTTTGGGAAGGCGTGAATTCCTTCTTGTGATGTTGCGTTCCCAGCCACTCACTACGACAATTCTCAATGTGGGAGGCTTATTGACCAGCGCTATTTGGCTGGTCTCACCCATGCACATCAAAGGACGCCTTCATAAAGCAGGAGTTTACAACTCACTCAGGATTAAGATCACATCAACATACGATCGTCCTTAGTGAAGTAGTTGATACGATTCTATTACGAAATTACTAGATCGATCATAAAACTTCTGGTCCTGTCTTATGCAAAAAAACCTTTTTTTGCATAGGCACCCCCACTCACATGTCTCTGCATGAACAACCAAGATCAGGTTGTTTACAACATTTGCAAAGCAAGTCGTACCAATAGTGTCACCAAGACTTAGACGCCCAACCTTAGTCCATATACTGTAGACGTTTTAGGTTATTAACTTGGAACTAGATCAACTTGTATGTCTCACATACTTTTCTGAGTGTACATCCAAATAATCATGGAAATATCGCTATTAATCCAATTAATACGATAAAGTTGAACGACGTTTGTATATTAAATGCACAATTAATGAAAATAATAACCTTTATTAATAACTAAAATATAACATTAAATGTCTAACATTAAATGCTTGTTCTTTAATTATAAACTTCTAGGCCTTTAGGGCACAATCCCTAACAGCCTTATCTCATCAAAACTATTTTATCCTATTATTTATTCACTTTTATGTTTCCACAACAAACCAACTCAATTCATATTCGTGCAATTTACAATTCAATTCTGAACATCACCTCAGATAGTTTCCAGTCCCTGTGGAGATCGATAATTTACTTATTACTTGCTGTAGACCGTGTATACTTGCTTGAAGTGCGAACTAATTACACTTAAGACATTCAGCTATCCGCTATCACAAAATCAGCTGTGTCAGAGCATCCTCGATTTCGCTAACTTCCCCAGCGTATTCTTTCGCTAGAATCAATGTACCCTAGGCAAACTCCTTGGCGATTCTTCATGTTATGTTGCAGTGTGGGATATTTTCAAGGCGCGTTCGTTGGGCTGGCTTTCGCTTGTTCGAGCTTCCTTCTTGTGTGAATTTTGCTTCACTCATCAGGAATGCTGTAGACAAACTAAAAAGTATCAATTCTCTTTAACACTCATAAATTTGCATACATTCACGCATGTTTCGCTATAGCAAACCTCTAAAATGCATCCTACTAAAAAAACTAAAGGATGTTTTGCTTAAGCGTAATATTTGGTATGATGGGGCGAAATTCAATATTAAATTATTTAATTATAGCAAATTCTTATAAAAATATATTCTTTTTATCTACTTTAACACTCAATTCTTTAGAGTTATCAGTAACCTAAGTCTATTTGCATGTTCAGTAGATTAGGATTAAGTCTTTAATTCTTTGAATCAAAGTTTAGGAATAAACGCGTAAGTACTGCATACGTAGCGCTGGTTTAGCATTACATCAAGTTACGGCAGAAGTCAGACTTGATGCTAATGGAAGCGGAAGCAAAAGTTTGTAAGGTGTAGTATGTCAGTTATCCCTTACTGCACGTTTCTTCGCAACACGTTGCTATCGCTTTCCATGAGTATCTTAGCTTAGCCTTATCTCTCTCAATCTATTTTACTATCATTTATCTTTTGTATTACGATTCAACCCAAATATCCCACCATTTATGGATTTACTTATTGTTCAATTCTAAACATTTTCCTTGGATAAATCACAGTCCATGTGGAGATCGATAATTTACTTATTACTTACTGTAGACCGCATGTACTTGCGCAAGTGTGTAACCATTACACACGAGGCAACTCAGTACCAGCAGACAACGTCGAAGTCACACGCTGCCTGGGAAGTAAAAGAACCAAGAATCCATGGATTCCAGCCAATAATCCACCTACTTTTTTCCGGCGAAACGATATGTATCACATAAGTTTCACCTTCTTCATCTTTAATAGCTATTCTGGTAGGGAGAAAGCCCCTATACTTTTCTTTAATACAAATGTGGGCATCCACCATATCCAATTTTCTGATTGTTTTCTGATCAACTTCGATGAATCCTCTACAGATTGAACCAATTGTTCTGAACGTGCTTTGATTCCATAGATGTGGTGGAATGCCACGAAAATGAACCCACCCTCCATAGTTAGGGTCAACGTTAGGGATAGCATGAATGCATTGATTCCATTTCTCGAATTTGATGTGAAATGACTCAATGGTAACCCAACCCTTATTGAAACAAAGGAGTCTGGCCATTTCAGCATCACAAATCGCCAGCAACGCCTTCTTGGCCTGATAAGGATTTATGGCAACTACATTTTCAATGGAATGTTTTAGAATAGCAAATATGCGCGACCAACTGTCGTGGATAAATCTTATTGACAATACGAGAGTCACCTTCCAGTCAATAACATCTTCCTTGGTGCTCTGAATCGGGTTGGTTGATACCACTCGAGCATAGGATCTCTTCATGTCTGATGGATGATGTTCCAGCACTTTTCAAGCAACTGAGCTGGAGAAATTTGTGGATGAGCTATTGGTTGACCTATGAACTCTGTTTGTTTTGACTGGAACATGGAAGGTGAGCAATGCAATGAAATCTTTCCAACCATTGTTCTCAATACCATCTGAAACCATAAGACAGGTTTCGGTACCCCAATTGTCGAGGCGATAAATCTCGGCAAAGTATACTCTCTTGTTGGAAGTCTTTTCTATCCAGAGGGTGTAAGATTTAGTGGATGTCTTCTTAAAGAAACAGTCAATCTAACAGTTGTTTCATCGCCGATCTGATCCAATCAATCAATGAGGGGGATAAGAATAGATAAAAAGCCTTTTGAGAGCCACACTCCATAAGTATGAGAAGCCTGTGGTTTGATCTCCTACCAGATTCTAAGATGAAGTCTTTTCATTCTATTGTGCATCTTCTGGGTAAGTGTTAGAGATAAGACATGGTTGGAAAGGAAGATAGTGACCGGAATAAAAAGGGACCAACTATAAGAAAACCTATGACCGACACCACAGAGTAGGACGCTCTCGACCTAGACCTTACACCGGGAGTGGAATCGATTTAAGAGATCGAAACACACCACCAATAGGAAGTTCCCAGAGGGACCTTGCACTCTAACACTGGTGTAGTTGGTTAGTGTGCTAACAGAATGGTGGAGCCGATGACAGAAAATTGCCGGAGAGAAAGATAGAGATCACTAGAAATCACAATCATTCCGTCAGATAAGCGGAACAATGATGTTGAGATTATGAACAAGAGGAATCAATGGCGAACATTAATAGTGATATTTTAAGAGAAAAATTTACCAACTTGTAAGTATTTTATAGATACTTATACAAGTGAGGTTCAAATCGAGAGAAATATATATTAAAAAAAATAGCAATTTAATTTTTTTTTTAAAAACAATAAACAGACTTGGTCCATTTTTTTTGTACAAATTGGAGGATGGGGACCAACAAATCCTACAGCACAGCACAACTATTGACCATGAAATTGAAATAAGTTAACACCAAATAAGATAACTAATTGTGTCACTGACTCATTCAGTCAAACTTGGTCCATTTTAAATGTGTGAGAAAATATTTATAATATACCTACTCATAAGGGTAAGTTTTTCTCATATTTTAATGAAACATTTAATGTCAGTTTTTATCGATTTGCATTATCTAATATCAATGCACAAGCTTACTACATTAAATAATAAATAATTAAATAAAAATGCATAATTTTATGAAAATAGACGTGTCCACATTGGTTAAAAATAGAACGTGCAAGATATGATGACTTGTTGATTAGAAGATAGGGATATGGGGGCACTTCACGAAAAATAGTTAAGATGTTGATTGTTTTTAAATAAAAATGGTGAGCTTATGGAATGGGTTGGTGGGTTTCATTTATTTTGTGATTATCTTGTTTAATATTATGATCACAAGTTCGATCTTAAGAATAAGTTATTCATAAACTTAGAAAATTTTTGTTTATTTTATCTCTCTTAATTAAAAAAGTGTCTAATAAATCCTTAATCTTAATTTTGTGTCTGATTCCTTAACTTCAAGTTTAATGTTTAAAAGAGTTAGTTTTAAAAAATGGTAAAAATACTATTTTGGTTCCTGAATTATCATGTAAAGTCCATTTTGGTTCCTAAAATTTCAAATGTCCAATTTTAGTCTTTGAACTATCATTTTTGTTCCGTTTTGGTTCCTTAACTTTTAAAAATTCAATTTTGATCCTTAAACTTTCTAAAAAGTTTAAAAATAGTTCTTGAGTTAAAAAAAAAACTTAACTATAATTAAAATTGATGATATGATAAAATAATAATAATAAAATAAATTTATTATCATCTTCTTCACCCATTTCTCTCACCTATCACTTACCTCACTATTTCCATTTTATGGAAAAAAAAAACAGAGCAGAAATCTTGAAATTTGAAAAATACCCTTAAACTTTTCACTCTTCTAATCCTCCTCCTTTCTTTCTCAGCTCTTTCCACCCCTCAAATCCTCTGTAAAATCTGTCATTCAACAACATATACATTTGGCTATTTTAGTTCATTGGCATATTTTGGAAAATGGTTTTCGTTCCTTCTGACAGACCCATCTTCCATTACCCTTTTTCTATGCCCAACGCCCCTCCTCTCCACCCCAATTAATTCCTCCAAAATCCAAGATCCCAATTTCGCCTTTTTTATAGCGTCTTATCATGGCCCCATAATTCACATGCCCTGCTATCTTCTCTCTCAAACTTTTCCTTTCCATATAAATCACTAAATATCCATTTGTTCGTCCGCTCAACCCAAGTCATCAAATTAAAAATCATGGGGGTTTGCAACTCATCTCGGCACTCAAACGCTAGCTTCACAAAGTGGCCCTTCCTTGTGAAAATCATTCATACAGATGGTAGGCTTCAAGAATTAACGCACCCAGTAAAAGCCAGCCACATTCTAAATCAAAATCCCAATTGTTTTCTATGCAGCTCGATTCAATCGTTCCCCAATTTTTGTATACTTTGAGATGCAGTCCGAGTTCTGTTCCTTTTTGTCTCTCCTTCTAAAACAAAGACTCTATTTTCCCTATTTTCGAAATTTGGGGTCATTGTTTTTTTTTCTTTCCCTCAACTTTATTTTAAAATGGGTTTCGAGTTCTCAAGATCTGGTTTAATCTTAGCTAAATTTGCATTTTACAGAAGATTTAACGAGGGGAAAGAGTGGAGAAAGAAATAAGGAAGGATTGGAAGAGAGAAAGGTTAATGAGTGCTCTCTGTTTTTCTTTTCTTAAAATGGAAATGCATAGGTTGGGAGGTGGTAAAGAAAATGATAATAAATTTATTTTATTATTATTATTTTATCATATCATCAATTTTAATTATAGTTATGTTTTTTCTTCTAACCTAAAGATTATTAAATTTGATTTTGGAAGTTAAGGAATCAAAATGGAACAAAAACGATAGTTCAAAGATTAAAATTGAACATTTGAAAATTCAGAGATAAAAGGAACTAAAATAATATTTTACCCTTTAAAAAATTAATTAATTTATTAGCTATAAATTTAATTTAAGTCTAATAAGACAAAAAAAAAAAAATCAATTTTTAGTCTAGTAAATTCATAATATTTTTTTAAAAAAACTGAATAGTCCAAGCTATTGAAGAATTGTGAGACATATAATATGCCAATATGGAACACGTGTTGGGTTATAAAAGATAATTATAGCTTAACAGATAAATTTTACTCAATAAATAATATAATATAAATCAATGTGGTGGTCATCTTCGATAAATAGGTGCACAAATGAAACATTGAGTCCATAAAGCGGCTCACTACAAACAAACTGTGAGAGAAAGAAATAAGAGACAAATACAGAATATATGGCTTTGTACGAGGCTCAGGGCTTAAAAATTCCGGCCACCAACGTTATTTCATGGCGTCGCACCGCCGTTCACTCTGCCGGCGCGGCGGTGTCCATGTGGCGGCGGCCTTCAATGATTCCACCTGTTTCAAACCGCCAAATGTCTTTCAAATGCTCTGCCATTCCCATTTGTCCCGGTATCACTATTCCCTTGTTTCTTTCTTTTCCGTCCACATATATTTGAAATATAAAAAATAAAAATGAAAACAATAAAAAAAAAATCTAGTTTATGAATTATGAATTTTTCTCTCAAAATAATTATAAAAGTTCAGAAATCTTAAATTATATGCATTTATTTTATTATAAATATTTATTAATATCAATATTATGCATTATAAATACTTATTAATAAAATATTATATATATATATATATATATATATATGACAATACTCATAAATATATATACTATATTTGTTAACTTTTTTTTAAAGGAATGATATTTATAATTTTAAATGTATAATTCATCTGTAATCTATTCAATCTTTCATAAAATTTGACCATATATTTGACAAAAAATCAGATAAAAAGTGTGGGGTGTTTGTTTGACATATTTAGGTAGGATTTAGGTTGAGGAGTTATATTGAAGAGTTATATTGAGTAGTTAAAAATTGAGAGTTGTGCCAAAAACTCTTTTGGATGTAATTTTTGTGTAGAGAAGTTAGAGTCAAAATCTTGTTTGGATGTAGATTTAAAATGAGTAGTTAAAAAAGAAATGATTAAAAATGAATGGTTAAAAATGAAAGATTTTGTTTGATTTAAAATGACTGATTAAAAATAAGTGATTAGAAATAATTGAGTAGTTATAAATTAATGATTAAAATAAATGGTTAGAAATTAGAGTTATTTTTAAAAGTAAAAATGAGAAGAAGGAGTTAGAAAACACTCGTTTGGATGTAGGTTTTCGAAAATGAATTAATAAATCATAAAACTAAATCCTACCTAAATCTGCCAAACAAACGGCCCTTGTATGTGATATAGAAAGTTGTACGTTAATTTTAAAATATTATATATATCAAAGATTTATTATACAAAATTTAAAGTTTCGTTCTATAAATTTCAAATTTTATTTGACATAAAATTAGAAAATATATAAATATTAAGTCATTTGAAGTTACATTCGAGAATTTAATTTTACTCAAATTTCCTACAATATGTTTCATCTTTCCTACCACATATATATCTTTCTTTAAGAAAGTAGTTAAATGTTAACCAAACTTCAAAGACAAAAACAAACTTTTAAAAGTTTTTTTTTTTTTTTTCAAATTTTGGTATAGTTTCGAAAAATATAGATAACAAATATATATCAAGTAAGAAAAAATATATGCCAAGATAGTTGTTGCGAACTTAAATTGCAAAAAAAAAAAAATTAAAATAAAATAATTACCAAAGGGGACTTTAGAAATTTATTAGTTATTTTTTAAAAGTCTAAAGATATACTCTACACAAAAATTTATGGCTCAAAAAATTATCAGACAATTTTAAATTTTAAAGACCTGAGATAATTAGAAAGTTTGAGAATAAAATTTTAAATTTAATCAACAAATATTAAATGTCAATTTAATTCAATTCTAAAGGATATAAATTAAACTTTACATATTAAATGAAAAAGAATACTTCCAAAGGGAACAGTCACACCATTTCCATCCTTTTAAATAGTAGTCTAAAAGTGTTTTTTACGAGTTCTTAAAGATTTTTAAGTTGTCTTTGGAATTATTGGTCGATCAATGAATGTGAAAATTGAACAAAGGCGTAAAAACCCTTAAAACTTATTTAAGTCTAATGTTGAATTTTGCGATATTAAGAGTTAAGAATAAAAATTGATGAATCATATGAAGTTTAATAGTAAATATGTTGTTTATGTGGTAGATATCATCCCTATTGTAACTGATGAGGCTCCAGAAGCATTAGGACCATATTCTCAGGGTTATTATAGCCAACAAATTTATCTTTGTGTCTGGCTCTCTTGGTCTAGTTCCCGAGGTAGCTTCATCTCTCTCTCTGTTACTTTTGTTAACAAAATAAAATAACGAATGTGTATCTTGTTTGGTGATAATTCATTTCAATTTCATAGTCATAGATTTGATCCTAAAAATCGGTATTTCATTCTCATATTATTTTAGAGTAGTAATATCATCTATGTAGGATATAATAACGATGCCCCTCCCAGATTTACGTTGAGTTTATGTGGTCGTTCTTATTGTATATGTTTCTTGTTTGATGTAGACAGGAGAACTGATCTCAGATGATGCAGGACTTCAAACTATGCAGGTACTTTCAATTATTATTACTTTTCCATTAAATTGTGTAGTCATTTGTAGACCAAATTTCAAAGGTGGAAGTTAAAATTTTAAAGGAAATGAAATATTATGCAGGCCCTAAAAAATGTAGGTCCAATATTGAGAGCTGGAGGTGCTGATTATACTAGAGGAGTAATACTTACGTAGAGGTGGGTAACTATTTTAGAAATACTTATCTACCTTAGAGCCACATATTTTTACTTTTTTAAAAAAAAAAATAGCTTTGATTGATAGAGAGAGAAATGCTAAAGTGGAAAGAGAAATGAAATGCAAAAAAGCAAAAATGTGTTGTTTTAAGGATGGGTAAGTATTTTGAAAATACTTACCCACCCTTACCTAAGTATTGCTCATACTAGAGTGGTTAAGACGACTATAATGTATGAAATTCTGGCCTTCTTAAGTTTTACTACTTTTAAACTATTGAGATATATTTCAATAAAAAGATTGTTTATGAAAACAAACAAAAACAAAATTGGAAATTATTAAGTATCATTTTTTTTTTAAGGATTTATATTTTTTTCTTGCAGGTTGGCTGATGTAGCAGATTTTGCTACAGTAAATCAGATTTATGCTCAATGTAAGATTTTCTCAACTGAACCTATAAAGTCTTTCATAATTTTGTGAATCTGTTTTTCTATGTACTTTATAATTTTTGTTTGAGAAAGAGAGATCCTACTTTTACATCTAAATATCTATTTGACTTTCTTATATTTTTCTTTTGTTATCTTAGGTAAGTCTCTGATTCTTTCTTAAATGATCGATGTTTATAACTTTTTTTGTGAACATAGACAATTTCTACATTTTAATTCTATGTTGTTTGTTTTTCTTTTGTTATCTTAGGTAAGTCTCTGATTCCTTCTTAAATGATCGATGTTTATAACTTTTTTCGTGAACATAATTAAGTTGAGACAATTTCTACATTTTAATTCTATGTTGTTTGTTCTTCAGACTTTTCCAAAGACCCTACACCAGCTCGATCGACATTTCAAGTCGGAGAATTACCCAGAAATGCTAAGATCAAAATCGATGCAATAGCTATAATTTAAATTATAGTATAATTTCAACATCTATTTTGTAAGGCGTCATCATAAATTAAATAAGTTGAAGATAGCTAATCACGGGAACATCCCAAGTTCAATTTGGTTTGTGTATTACGTGTGGCTTTCTCTTGTTACAACATTGTAATCACTTCACTTTCTCCCACATGCTTTTAAGTTAAATAAAGTTGATGCCCTTCTCATGGTTACTAATGCAGATTTTCTGGTTAATGATCATGTTAACTTACAACATTACTTATAGTTTGTAGAACGAAATACACGACATTAGAGAGGTGAATAAAATTGTCTACTCATTTTGAGATCCTAGTTTAGATTCTAATTATACTAAAATTATCAAGTAACTTGGCACTTAAAACAAACAATGTAGTAGCTCAATCGATGAAATGAGCAAATATCAAGCCACTCTAGGCAAATAATTTGAAAAAGAATAAAATGAAAAAATTTAAAAGAGAAAGGAGGAAGAGAGGAAAATGCTTATTCCAAATTCCGAGATTTGTTATGTGTTCCATGCACACCACTCACATTCAAGTTCTTCTTCGAGGATATAGCAAATAATTGTGGAAATCGACGATAGAATGGATTGATTCGGGAGCGGGGGTATTCCTAGAAGTTCTTCGGACAAAAACTTCTTCTCACACCATGAGGTCTCTGTAAAGACCCGACCCAAAAGTAGTCCTAAACCGGTCCTTACTCAGCATGCATGGAAGTAAAAGACATATTTTGAAGTAAAACATGCAAACCAAAACTCGGATAAAATAAACCGTTTTATAAATAAATAAAATCCTGGACAGTATTTAAGACAAACATTTGCAATAGTTCCAAATCACATTACATAAAACTTCCTAAGGACTCCATGTCCAACTACATGCTGAAACA
>JBBMKA010006012.1:0-10787 GCA_037833695.1 Sechiopsis laciniata | reverse complement strand
GTTAAGAAGTTGAGAACTTTGTGGAAAGGTTGTTTAATCCTATGTTATAAATAAGCCTTGTAATTGACAATTCCAAGCATCACATTCTTGGAAAATCCAACTAATATAAGTTGCATTTGATTCTAAATTGTTTTGTATTCTTTTCATCTTAAAGCTTTTCTAGTTTTGTTTTGTGGAAAATCCAACAAGTTCCCAATACCTCCAATTGACAATGATTGAAGTTTATTGATTGAATTTAATCAATGACACTAATTGAAATAGAACAAAGTTAGGGTTAATTAATTTGACAACTACATTATAAACTTCAATTTCACTTTATAACATTGATTGGAGCTTATTTGATTGCCAAGTCTTTTGAGGCTGCTTATGGTCAAAGGAATCTTTAGCGTTTGTTTCTAAATTCAACATTTAGAGATAGGATATTTAAATTTATTACTTCTTAATTTTGAGTTTATACATCATAATGATTAAGTTCTTTTATTAATGGATATAATGATTTATCATATGATGAGTTCAGTATATATATACCCGGAAATTAAAGCTAAAAATAATGAAAACATAATTGGAAAGTAGAAACTGACTCTTACATTTGGATTTTTTTTTAAAAAAAAAATCTCTTAACATACGTGTAAGAATATAACCACAATTATATAAATAGGGAAAATCAGTCAGCTAGAGCAGCCAAAATTGAGTGGGAATGTACTTTTTCAAGATTTCTAGTTCGAGACAGGATTGATGAATAATTTCTCAATTACTCCCAATTTCACTTTGATCCTACAATGTACACCGATTCATAATTTAGAGACAGATAAATGGTACCCGAGTAAAAATTTGTTCAGACCTTTTTTTTTTTTTTTTGAGTCAAGTTGAGGGAAGGGATCACAAATACTAATATCAAGAATCGAACCCGTGATCATGGAGTGGAAATAGATTTGTTCTAGCCTTTCAAGTTGCAAAGCTAACATTCATTTTTGTTTAAACAAGAGAATGTTCTTATAATAATAATAATAAAAGTTATGATTAAATTAAATTTAAAAAAAAAAAGACATTAATTTATTATAAAAAGATAAGATAGTAGGTGATGGCGCAATGCCCTATGAGCTACTCCTGAGTGGATACTACATAAAGTCCAATGGCATCAAGATATGTGCCAGATCTACCATGGATGCCAACAACATTAACTCCAACATTTGGAAATGAAAATTTGGATCCTTTTTCAACTCCAAATGGCCCATAACTCTTCATATTGGTTTCCAGAGTTAACGATTGAATAAAATTAGTGTAGTAGCCATGAATTGATACAAGATACTCATTTGGAAATTCCAAAGAAACCTGTAATTTATATAATAATAAAAGAGAGACCAAGTTAGAAGTTGAAACTCGAAAGTTGAACGATGCAAATAATGCAAATAAGGGCTGGGGTTTCCGAGGCATGCTCCGTTAGAGGAGGTACTAAGTTTGAAACTCAAGAGTGAATTTAATTATGAAATATCTTGTTGTCTTTCGAGTCTGGAGTTTAGGATTAGTGGCGAATCTATTAAGAGACTAGGAAGAACCATGACACCACCTTCAAAATTTTGAAAATGATGCATTTTACCTATATAAATATAAATGAACGCATATTACATTTAAATATATATTTTTTATTTTTTTGTTACATGGCCTCTCAATTTTTTTTAATATTCTTTTATAAACAAAGTCTTCGTTATTGAGACTTTACAAAAATTTTAGCTCCCCAATGTTTGTTATGTAGATCCGCCCCGACGGATGCCCCAAGTATGTATTGGAGTGGAGCTCAGATTTGCAGTTATCATAAAACAATGCAAATAAATTACAAGAGAATATGAGTTTAACCTCTGATCGGGAGCCTCCGTTTCCACCGTGCTTTGTTGACCACTTTAAGTTTCCATAATCATCTTCATATTGAATTTGAATGGAGTCGATCCACAATCCATGATATATCACAAGGCGTCTTATTGACCAAAAGGTGTCTTCCCAAACATCCCCACCATTTCCTCCATATTGGCTCAATTTACACGGTTCCAATTCGAACCGTGGAACAGGAGCAGACGCAGGCTCGACCTCAACATTGGTTCTGCACAGTCAAACAAAATCTTACAAGGGGTTGATTATTCCACATTAAAAAAGTGAGGACGTCTCACAACTTTTTGTAAAAAGACGTGTACTACTCATTTTATTATCAATTAGTTTTGAGATAAAACATCCTATTATCTAATATGATATCATAGCCCATTAAATCCAAACAAATATTCAGTTGAAAATAATGAATTAAGATCTGACCGAAGAATGGTGAACTTTAGGAGACACCAGACTTATTGAATATCTCACATTAAATAGGTGAGAAAACCCCAACATTTATAAGATAGATAAGTTACTTCACTCATTATCAATTGGTTTGAAGATGAAACTCATGCTAATCTAATATGGTATCAAAAGATTCAAAACCCATTAAACTCAAAG
Organism: Sechiopsis laciniata; assembly: GCA_037833695.1. Classification (NCBI taxonomy): domain Eukaryota; kingdom Viridiplantae; phylum Streptophyta; class Magnoliopsida; order Cucurbitales; family Cucurbitaceae; genus Sechiopsis; species Sechiopsis laciniata. Next base: position 8,306 of record JBBMKA010006012.1, on the reverse strand, counting down.
GAGTATTTGATCATAAAAATAAATTAGAATCTAATAAAAAAAATGATGAACCAAAAAATCATCATCTTAAAGGAGAATGTCGAGAGGAATCCTCGCAATCTTTATAAAAAAAGGTAGGCTACTCATTTCATAACTAACAAGTAATTGGTTTTATAAATGGACTATTGATAAAAGTTTCAAATGAATGGTTTCTTTTAACAAGTAATTGAAAATATAACTTGTCTTTAAAACTGGTATAGCTAAGTAGTTAAAGGGGGTTCATACTCTTGAGTTATTGTTTCTAAGTAGAGTCCTATAGCATTAAGGTAGAAACCAGATCTTCCATAGACACCAACAATCTTTGTCCCCACAATTGGAAATGAAAATTTGGTTCCTTCTTCAACTCCATACGGCCCGAAAATTCTTCGATTTGTTTCAAATGTCAAAGATCGAATCACAGCGTTGTAGTAGCCATGAATAGAAACAAAATGCTCATCTGGAAATTCTACCTCAACCTACCATTGCATTGTAAAACCCATTTCAGTTGGGAATTTCAGCAAACAGATGATGAGCAGAGTAAGAGCCTATTTAGAAATCCATTTCTAAATACTTAAAAAGTCACGGGCAAAATACCATTTTGGTCTTTAACTTTGGAAATTTATTCCATTTTGAGTCTTGAACTTTTAAAAATACAATTTTAGTCACTGAACTTCAAAAGTCTAATTTTGGGCTTATACTTACGAAAAAACTTAAAATTGGTCTCTATAATAAATTTGAAATTAATATTCACTGAAATTAGTTCAATAATGTTAATAATTTTAATACAATCAAAGACAAAATGAAAACATATTTCTAAAATTTATAGAAGAATATGATAATTTATTAAAGAAAAATACACCATTTGTTTTTCTAAAGATCAATTTTAAGTTAAAAAAAAAAAAGCACACAAAGACCAAAATGGAACAAACTTCACAAATCGAGAACCTACAACTAGACTTCACAAACTAAAATTAAAATGGAATTAAATCAAAGTTCACGGAACAAAATCTTATTTTACCCAAAAGTAATTTATTAGAGAATTTGGTTGAAATATAACCTCTGATATGAACCTTCCATCTTTTTCACCATGCTTGTCAGAACATACTAACTTCCCTTTCTTATCCTCATACTGCATTTGAATGGAGTAGATCCACTGTTCATGATTAACTACGAACCGTCTGATCGAACGACAAACATACTGCCATGGCTGTCCACCTTTTGCTCCAAAAGGCCCCAAGCTGAAGTTGTTAAGTTGGTTTCTGCATAAGCATAACACAAAGATTAATCACTGTCTCTCAATGGAATGCTATTCATTCATTTTTTTTCCCGATGACTCGGGAAATTTGGAGGTATGCTTCTATAGACTCTAGGCTGTGGCACAGGGATTTATTGGAAGCGAAATTGCAAGTCGCCTGGAAATTAATCGCCAAAGTCGCCTCGATCCTAAGACTTTGAAGGGAGTACATCCTCTCCGCCACCCCTGTTTTCAACTAGAAAACTAAATCAATATGTACTTTGTTGTATACTTACTTTGAAATTGGCTGTATGTAGACCCCAATTGCCTCGATCAATGAACTATATCTGCCATGAAAGCCAACGATCTTGGCCCCCATGATTGGGAATAAAAATTTGGTTCCCTCTTCCACCCCAAATGGCCCATAAGTTTTTCTGTTGGTTATAAGAGTCAGTGATCGGATCCCATTGGCTATCTTTCCCCAGTCATTTGTGTAGCCATAATGGCCACGAAATGAAATTAGATACTCGTTGGGGTAATCTAAAACAACCTGAAATCGGCAAAAATCAACACAAGACGATAAATAATTGTTTGGGATTGGTTGTCTATATTGTCGAGGAATCTCACATCGAAAAGATGAAAAAACCTCCTAGAATAATTTGGTTATTTCTCTCTTCACTAATTGTTTTATCGAATCATATCAATGCCCAATGATAAAAAATCAAGGCTTACGCCTTTAAGCCTCTGAGGCGGTAGCTCCAAGGCGTACGCCTCTATTCCAAGAGGCGTTAGCCTCATTTCTCACTCTTAAGGCGTAAGCCTTGAGGTTTTTTTAGTTCCGCCTCGCCTCGAGGCGTGCGCCTCTTTTGATTTTTAAAACATTGTCTTAGAGTTCAAAGTGCAATCACTCAAAATATGCCTACTTTTCCCCTCACACAACCTCTCTATTTATAACTAAAAACTCTAAATATTTTGCTCATATGTCCTAAACTATCTTATTACATCTGAGGCCCAAACCTATCATCTTGAAGGGTGTGAAAGACTACTCTTCTCATCATCAATTGATTATATATGGTACCTGCGATTCTGAAAATGAGGGTTCGTCTCTGCCATGCTTGGAACCCCATCTTGATTTGCCATTCTGAATATACTCAACTTGAATGGAACCGATCCACTGGTTGTGATTAATTAGTAGGCCTCTGATGGTGGAATGAACTCTATCATCCCAAACAATTCCGCCTTCTTCGCATCCAAGACTCTCGATCTTCACCGTCGTCTCTTCGTCTTCTTCCTGCACACACCAAGAAAATGGCAATACAGAAATTGTCTGCAATCTTGACTACAAGCTAAGCTGATGAAAGTTCATAATCCTTAATTACCTGCATCCCCAATAGAGTAGCGACTATAAAATTCACGATCACAAAGTTAAAAATGGTATTGGGAATAAATTGGGTCAGTGGTAATGTAATTAACACTACACATTCAGAAGAAGGGGAAAGAGACAAGATAGGGAGACAGTGAACCCACATTTCTGACTCATGGAACCAATTTTGTCATTCCAATTAATGGCTACTTTCCTTCTTCATTTGTGGCCAAGAAATGGAATCCTGGTCATTTTACAACTTCACAGCTCAAAATGTCAAGTCAAACAACTATCACATTAATGTTTCATTTATGATTGAACCCAAAAAAAAATAACGTTTCAAAGCTCAATCTTACACTCAACTGAAATTAAAATGATAGAAGAAGGATAAAATTAAAAAAAAAAAAAAAATTGGATTTCCTTTTTAAAATAAGCATCTTGCAAAGGAAGTCTCTGGAAACCGTTCAAATTTGAAATCTAAAAAATACGATTGAACTTTAAAAAGTTTAAAAAATATTCTTGACCTTAAAAATGTTAAAAAAAACACATCTTATTCTTTAAATTTTGGATGAAATTCATTTAGAGAAAGAAATAAAAACACGAATATGAGCATAACAAAATAAACCGATAACAGAAGAATATAATCACGATTATATTTACAGAAAGAAATAAAAAAATGATTAGTATTACTAACAAGAGCAATAACTCAACAACATAAGTGTGTCCTTAAGAACCAAGAGATCAAAGGTTCAAATCATTTATCCTCAATTGGAGTTAAACTAAAAGAATGAATAGATTCAAAACAAAATAAAAACATAATATATTATAAAAATCATTTGAAGAGATATTTTTTTTTAGGAAAAGAAAACTTTTCATTGATATATGAAAACAAATACATAAGCCCTATCGAAACTTTACAAAAAAATTTGTCACCAGATAGGTCATAGTTACAAAAATGAGGGAGACGGCTCCAATATAAAGCAAAGTGAACCCAGGAGTGTATGAGAGCTACTAGAGGAAGATGGGCGTCGCAAAATATATTGTTTCTTTGAACCCACCACTTCCAGAAGAAAGCATAAACAATATTGTGCAATAAGATCTCCTTTGCACCCTTGAATGTGTGACTGATAAGAACATAGCCAAATGATAGAGGGTCAATTCTGCCCAAACAGCCACTCAAGATATGATTTTGAGATTCATGGTCTTTGTAACAAAATAGACAGCAGAGCAAGGAGAAAGAACCAACCAGGGGACCTTTTGAAAAACACCATGTGTATTAACCGCCTTGTGAGTGAGCTCCCAAACTAAGAACTTGACCTTCTTCGGTTGCGGACCCTTCCCAAAGCTTACCATAAAAGCTGGAATCTGTTGTCAAAATCTGTGACAGTTGATGATGCAAACAATTTTGAGAGAGGGCTAGTGGAAAAAGTGCCATCCTTTTCTAAAGACCAATTCCATGTATCATCCACATTTTTTTATTTCAATGGCTTCCAATCTGTTGGATAAAATGGCAGCAGCCAAGCTCAAGATATGGGAATCCAGAAATTGTTGACAGCAGCCTTCTTTTTTAAGGAAAGATGATGAATGTGAGGGTATGATTCCATGAGCTTTTCATTTTCAATCTTTGAAATAGCATTGTTGTAAATCAGGTCACTTACTTTCACTATACTTTTCCATGGATTCTTTGAGGAATGAAGATTTCTTCTCCATCGGATTCTAAAATTGGAAGAGTCATTCTTCAATGATATGTCGGAAATCTTCAAGGCCACCCAAATCAACCAAGAGGTATCCTCACATTTAAACGTGGGATGCTCGAACACCACATAAGTTTTAACAGTGCCCAATAGCAGAAAATGGCCAATAGCCTGGATAGCAGAAAAACGATCACTTTGCGTTGATCTGCTAGCGGTAACAGTGCCCAATAGCGTGGACATTGAACTTGCAGCGGATACATTCATAGAGTACTTCATCTTCTCCTCTTTCACAAGAGCCAACAGATGACTGATACTCCCCAATAATTCATTCGAGTTGCAGCCAAACCGCACGTCTATCAGTAGTAAAAACACACTGTTGGGGTTCAATATTCTTCGCATATATCGCAGTAATATTCACCCGTTTCATCTTACACAGAGAAACTTAGATCCAACAAATCACCATTTAATTTTGCACGAATTTTTAACCCAAGTTTATCATAACCAACATGATGGTGCATGTAACCATGAGCTACCCTTGAATGGACTCTTCTACATAAAGTCCAATGGCATCAAGATAGATACCAGATCTACCATGGATGCCGACGACCTTCGTCCCAACTGTTGGAAATGAAAACTTAGACCCATCTTCAACTCCAAATGGCCCATAAGTCTTCTTATTGGTTTTCAGAGTTAACGATTGAATCACACTACTATAGTAGCCATGGATTGATACAAGATACTCGTTTGGAAATTCCAAAACAACCTGTGATTTATAAAAAAAGAAAGACAAGTTCAAGTTGAAATAAAGTTGAACAATGCAAAACAAATTAAAGAGAGAATTTGGGTTAACCTCTGATCGAGATCCTCCACCTCCACCATGCTTTTTAGACCACACTACATTTTTATTATAGTCTTCGTATTGAATTTGAATGGAGTCGATCCACGATCCATGATAAACCACGAACTGTCTCATTGTCCGAAAGGTATCTTCCCAAGCACTCCCACCTCCACCTCCATATTCTCTCAGTTTAGAGCGCTCCACTTCGATTTTACTATAAGTTGTACAAATAAAAATGAAAGGGATTCAAAACTTTTGTCAAGGAGGAACATATACAGACTCATAGAATTTATACTCCCTCTCTAAAGAAAATACACTTACTGTTTTGAAATTGTGTAGAGTCCAATTGCATCAAGATACTGACCAGAACTACCATGGACGCCGGAGAACTTTGTGTCCATTGGGAATGAAAACGTAGTTCCGTCTTCTTTACCAAATGGCCCATAAGTTCTTTTATTTGTTTGCAATGTAAGTGATCGGACAACAATAGGAGCAAGACCCCAATTCGATAAGTCACTATAAGAGCCACTAATTGAAACAAGATACTCATAAGGATGATCAAAAACAACCTGCAATTACACATCACTAGTTCAATCACATTCTATCTTTTATTTCTTAGAACACATTGAAAAGAAAATGAGAATTCCTAGAGGCTACGAATCTCAATTTGATTGAGGCAAACAAATTTAACAATAAGTGATTAGTGAAGAGTTTTAGGGTAACCTCAGATTTGGAACCACCACGTTCGCCGTGCATCGTCGACCATATCAACTCCCCGTTCTTCTCATATTGTATTTGGAAGGAGTAGATCCATTCTCGATGATAAAAAGCAAATGCCCTGATACTTGAGAAAACCTTTTCTTTCCAAGGACCTCCACCTTTACCTCCATATGGTCCAAACTTTATAATAGATTGCCAACTGCAAATGACCCAATGTTAATTTTCAATTTGGCTAATACAATATTTATACACTAACAACTGAAAAAAATGTCGATTGATGTATAGCAGAATGGATAAGATGCCTAACAATATATCGGTTAAACTACAAATTTAGTAGTCGAACTTTTAAGTTCGTATCAAAGGAATTTATAGAAATATCTAACAAATCTCCAAACTCACAAACTTGTGTCTAACAGGTCTCTAACAAATTCAAAAAAGAAAAAAAAAAACATAACTGATGTATTAGATTCAAAATGTGTAATAAAACTCTAAGATCTCATTTGATAATCATTTAGGCTGATAACCATTTGGCTTTTTTTAAAAAAATTAAGCTCATTATCACCCAATTTATCTATCATAGTTTTTGCCTCCCTACATGAAGAATATGGAATTCTAGCTTGATTTTTGAAAACACATGTACTTGATAACACAACAAGAAAATCCCTATGTGGAAGTTGTATTCACTGGCTTAATTTTAAAAAACTAAATAGCAATGAAAGGGAACCTTAATTTTTGGTTTTATGTATTTGAAACTAAGCTAATAAAAATATATTCTAATCAAAGGTTTCCTCGTTTTGTTATCTACCTTTTACTCATGTTTTCAAAAACTAGTCAAAGCCTTGAAAAAAAAGTAGTTTTCAAATTTTTTGTTTTGTTTTTGGAATTTTATTTAGAATTCATATATTTTCTCAGAAAATATGAATAATTTTCAAAAAAAAAAAAAGAAGAATGGTTATACTTTTTGTTTTTTGGAAATCGGAAAATTGAAGTTTCGCTCCAAAACATCTGGGTTAACCACGCCCGTCCCTAGGTCAGGCACCGGAAGACATCGAAAGAATGAAGACATGGGAGATGTCTACAAATTAATATCACAAGTGAGTCTCAAACCTGAGATCTTGAGGGAAGCACACCTTCGAAACTCAAGTCTTTGACCACCGCGTCACCTCTTGGAGACTGGTGGTTATACTGGATATGTAATTTAGCTTAATATAATGCATAACCTTTCTTTCTTTTGACAATTAACAAACCAAGTACAAGACTGATTAGAAAAAAAGAGTTGAAAGTTCTTCATGGGATACTTACTTTTGAATTGTGTGTTGGTGGAGTCCAACTCCACGAGAGTAAGAGCAACGGTTAGTGAAAGACAGGCTCCCCTGCACTACCTGCCTTTGGTAACACAACCCATTAGCGTGCACATTGAATTTGCAATTTTCAATGCATTCATGCGCCAATTCCTCAGCACATGATTCACTACAAGCTCTACAATCTCCTTTCATCCCGTTCAACCTCAGCTTCAATTGATGCTTATGAGCTTCATGCTTCGTTGACTTCACAAATGGAAACATCCCAAGAGTACAGTCTACATGACCAGCAAAACAGCATTTTTGGCAACCATAGAACCATGGCCCCGACTCTCTTTCTTCTTCACAGATATCGCAACAATATTCTTCTTCTTCGTCCTCTACAAATGTCAAGTTTAGAGGATGTTGGTCGAAACGGTATCGTACTCCAAGTGGCAATGTTGCACATCCAGCGTCCAAATAGAAGTTACAACTAACACATCGAAACACCACCTTGTCTTTCACCCCCTCCTCACAACCTTCACATTTGTGGTCTTGGTTAGAGCGGTCAAGAGATAGAGGGTGTCGATGACCAGGGTGCTTAAATGGGATTTTGATAGAAGCGCATCGGGTGTCAAATGTGGAGAGACATGTTTTGCAATGGTAGGCGAAGCCATTGAAATGTTTGAGACAAGCTTTGCATTGGAAGACGAAATTTGGGATCGAGATGAGATTGAGCTTATGTTGATGGATGAAGTTCCTTTTCTTTCTAGGCAATTCAAGACATTCCTTGTGAACAAAGAAATCACATTCTTTGCAGCCATATGATGAGCCCGAAAGGCGATTCATACAGCCATCACAAACTCCGTCTTGACCAAGCTCATTAGAAGAACATAATCTTAAGCTATGGGGATGAATAAAATGTTGAATCGCAGAGCCAGAAATTTCAATCTGAGCATCTTCATCATCAGTAGAATCATCAGGATCCTTGGTCGAGTTAAGGACAATGCGTTGCCGTCGAGCACAATCCAAATGGACAAAGTATTTGCATTCATAGCAACCATATCCAGCATACTTAGTCTTTATTTCTTCCCCACAGATCTTACAATCAATCTTGTTGCTTACAAAATCACGAAAATAAGTGAGGCTAAGATCATGA
>JBBMKA010006011.1:0-10788 GCA_037833695.1 Sechiopsis laciniata | reverse complement strand
TTTCTGTTCAATTCTAAACATCACCTTAGATAAATCATAGTCCTTGTGGAGATCGATAATTTACTTATTACTTACTGTAGACCGCGTATACTTGCACGAGTGCGAGTTTATTACACACGAAGCAACTAGGTTTTTCGTAGTCAGTCGACTAAGATGAAGTCTTTGAGGTTTTCTTCTTTTTCCCCAATTTTGGCAATGCAAATAATTTTGCCAGCTTCTTCTTTTTAATCTTTCCCGCAGCCATTCTTCCCTCAACTTCTAGTTCAAATTCCTTCAGAACAACTCCAGCATTCTTCTTCTTAGCAACAAATGCTACTACTTTAACCGGCATTGCAAAAAAATTTCATTATCATCTGAGGTTGCTCCTGCTCTATATCTTTGCTGGGTCCGGTCACAGTTGTCTTTTTTTTACAGGCTTTAAGCTCCTTCTTTGGCTCGAGATTGCTAACTTGGGTTGCGCTTCCTCTAGTTCTAGCTATGGAATTGGGGAGTGAAAAGCTTAGAAAAGTTGGAATTGAAAATCGAGTCTCAAAGGAGGATTTAGGGTTTGATTTTTTGTACATTGAAATGATGAAGAAGAGAAGGTTTTAAAGAATGTGAATAGGCGTGGTAAATTGTAATTTTCGCTCATGCAAGAGGCATTTTCTGTTGGGAATATAGGATAGGAGAAAGTATTTAGCACGGTGGAAGCATGTGAATAATAAAAAATTTCACAATAATTAATCAAATTAATTATCTTTGATTAATCTAATTAATCCAAATGCAATACCCTAGGTGATTGACATGTTATTGAAAAACAATACTTACATTGACTGTCGCCTCTGATCTGGCAGGCCTTTATGTTGAGTAGGATCGTCTATTCCTAGTGGACGATCTCGAATGATCACCTCCGCTTTCCAAGCTATGGCTTCTTTCTTACAACTAAATGCTTGGTGGGAAGCCTTTAGAGAAGGGAGCTAGGAACTTTTCTAGTATAATCTGACTATAGAGGACAAAAGAGATCTCAGCTTTCAGAGAGGTTTTTTAACTTTGTGAGAAAAGGTTACTCTGAAAGTGAGTGGGATGATCATAAAAGCCTCCAAGGCCTCCTATTTATAGTAAAGTGATGAAGGTTGACCTGATCTGAGTAACGTAAGGTTGCCTTGTATGCAAACGATACACACTCACGCAAGTATACGCGGTCTACTGTAAGTAATAAGTAAATTATCGATCTCCATAGGGACTGTGATTTATCAATAGTAGGATGTTTAGATTTGACAGAAAGTAAATAAAAGATTTTGTTTTGGGTTGTGTTGCGTAAAATAAAGATGATTTAAATTGTAATAACGTGATGAGAAATTAAGCCATAGTTAAGGTACTCATGGAATGCATAGCAGTGTTATAAAAACTTATGTGGTGAGGGAAAACTAGCATAGTTCGCTTAACAAATGTCCACTTCTGCATTCATTCACATCAAGTCTAACTTCCATTGCAACTCAATGTAATCTGTACAGCGCAGCGTATGCAGTAGTTATGTGTTTATTCCTAAACTCCAGTTTAAAGTATATAAGACTTTGAAACTAACCTACTGAACATACTATCTAGCCTTAGGTCATTTTCTCTTCCAATTTACAACCAAGTAGCTTGTGTGGATGGCCGGTCGACACTTATTATTACGAAATTAAGAACCTATCTAACATGCACTGGTTTATCCTTCCTAGATTTGTCTAACACATGCGTAAACAATTCCACTTTTCCCTAACCTAGCCTTAGAGAAATTAGTTCATAATGAAAACTAAAAACACGGATAACAACATGAATGAAGACATGCTGAAACAATATTATTAAAAAGCAGAATGAGTTTAACAAAATAAAAGCAAAGTAAAAACAATGTAGAGAGTTATGTATTCCACACTCTTTTTTAGCTCTCTCTTCCTTTTAAAACAATTACAAGGATTCAATTTAAAGACTTCTTTTAGTCCTCGAATATTCTAGGTTTGATTTGGTAGTCCAATTAACTCGGCCCAATTAAATACATTTTAGAAAAAGACGTAAAAAATCTGGTTTCAAAACAAATTTTTGCCAGATGGCAAGCAATATTATCTTGTTTCAACTTTGAGGTTTTGCATATAAAAGGCCCAGACAATTCTCTTGCTGACTACCTCTCAAGAGAGTTTCTCACTACACCTCTCCCTCTCAAACCCTCCATTTCTACTAAATGAGCGAAAGAAAAAGCACTCGGGGAAAATTACCCTCCACACCTTCAAAGCAGCCCACTGCTGCAAAAGAAAAGCAGCCTTATACTGCAAAAATCATGACACCTGATTCCTATGCTCTTGAACCAGAGTTCACTATCGTGACTAGGTCCAAAGGAAAATCAAAACATAATCAAACTGCGTCTTCTACGTATGAAGCTACTTCACCTTCAGTGAAGAATATTAAAATCTTGTTGTCCACTTCTTCCAACCCGACGACATATTCAAATGCTGTCCTTCCTGACAGATTTATTCCACTGCCTGAGATTAAAGGCTATTTTAAAAGGGCAACAACATACAACGATTTCATAGTCGAACCAGAATTCGACGATACTCAAATTTCAAAAATTGTCGAAAATTTTTTCCCTCCTGGCTTTTTCTATATGTCAGAAAACATCCTCAAAACCCAAAGGTTTTATGAATTCATTTTGGTAGACACAAAGTCTGCTAAAACCGTTCATACTGTCAATATAAACAATCCGAGCAGGATCGGTTATTCAAAAATGAAAATATTCAAAGTTTTGAACCCAACGTGTTGGAATCAAAATATCCACACGGAAAAATCCTTTTCAAAAGCTTTCATTCCACAAACTTATTCATACTACGATTATGTACGAGCTTGGTATCATGTATTCTTTTACCAAAGCTTCAAACATTCGTGGTTCATAAATTTCTGTTCTAATACACATCGGATCTCCTATCCTTTGTGGATTAATTCATGGTGATATTTGGCCTAACAAACAATATATTTCCCATCCGTATTCAAGAATCATATCACTATTTTTCGAAAAATATTTTCAAAAATTCATTTCCTATTGAAATGAGATTTTCGTTCTATTTCTAGGTTCCATGGATCCTATCTTGGAACTTCGAACTCAGAAATATCGCAGATCTCAAAACATTACTCAAAGTAATCAATATCAAATGGTGGGAAAAAATAAATGTTTCCCAAGTCGATTTGAAGGCAGACAAAACTTGGTTTACCAAGAATGGACACCTTCAAGATCTCTCGAGTAAAAAACAACAAGAGTTCTTGAACTGCAAGTCCCAACTACTCACACCCTTAGCTCAGAAATCTTCTAAAGCTGACTTCGAGAAGAAACTTCAAGAACTCAATAATGAATCTATATCCTCTCTCCCTTCAGGAGATTCAGACGATATTGATTCTGAAGATGTACTCATAGACCTTGACCAACCGTAAAGTTGTAAAACTAAGATCCATCAAAGACCGAAATGTCGTTAAACTATCAAATACCTCAACAATCATAAAACTATGATTATTCAAAGGTTTCTCATAATCAAAGACCGTGATTGTCATTAAACTATTTTGTAAAAAAAAAAGGTGTTTTTAATTTTATGTAATTTTCAATCTTCATCTATGTAAATTATCCATTTGTAATTTTTATAATTTTCGAGATCAAGCTATGACAGATGAAGTAAACAACTCTTCACCAGCGAGCAGACCCACACGCCTGTGTTTGGCGTAGAAGAAATCTATTCTTCTCTGTTTGCTTTAGCTTTTTACTATTTGTAAAGGCTTAAATAATTACAAACTGACAAATAGTAAAAGCTAAAGCAAACAGTAAAGGAATCTAAATTTACAGTGAATAATACCTTCAAGAATACAATTTTGATCTACTCCTGAATCTAACAGGGCTATTAGATTAATTTTGAAATCTTTAATTTTTAAGGTAACGATGGTATACCATTTTTGCAATCTTACCAAAGTGATTTGACCAATGAAGGACTGCTGATCTTCAGGGATTTCAGCATCTTGCTCTTCATTGACTTTGACTTCTTTAGAGGATTTGAGGGTTGCAACTTCAGCCCATAATTTTGAGACATAGTCTAACATGTCTGTTTGGAGTTATGAGACATTACTCGCATGTCTTTTTGAGTTGCTGGACCTCTTTTTTGAGGTTGTTGACTTCTATTTGAAGGTCTGTTATTGAAACCTTCTTTGGTTTTTTAAACCTTTTGATTATTTCAGCAAGCTCGTACGCCTAGAAGGTTTCTTTTGACCTTTTGTCCTTTTGTTTGGACCTTGATGCTTCATCTGAAGCAAGTATTGAGGCACAAAGATCGGTTAAGATCTTCTTTTGAATTTCCAGATCATTAACCTTGTCGACTATGTTGAGCAAAGCTCTTTGATCCATGGTGAGGACGTTAATGCAACCACCATAAGCTCTTGTGCCATCATTTTCGTTTGTATCATTGTGGCTTGAATTACTATCAGTTTCTTCGTGATCGTCGAGAACCTGATCAATCTCATAGTCACTCGTGTCTTCTTCACTTTTGGAGTTTGATAAGACCATGTTGAGAATTTGATTCTTGAGCTCTTCTTCAATGTTAAGCTCATTGATCTTGCCTTTGACTGGACAATTGTTAGCATAAAGTCTTGTGCGTTTGTATTTATAGCAAACTGGCCATCGATTTGTAGGGAACCTTTTCTTATTATTGTCACATGAGTTAATATACCTTATTTGGTGGATTCATCAAGGTATTTGTCCCACCAGTCTTTGAGCATTTCGGTGAACCCGATTGCTAACATCTGTGCGATGTTGTGATCTGAATAGTGCTTTAGCTTATAGGCATTTACTGCTATAAGCATCTCATTGATAACGTTCATAATCAGATAGTCTAAAACGCCATCAATATTCCATTCATGAATTTGAGTACTGTAATATGCAGCCACGGTCATTTGATTCTTTTCTTCGAACATAACGTCTAGAAAAGAAGGCCTAGGATACCAATAGCGTCGCATAGGATCGCCTTCTTCTTTATTTTTGAATTTGTTCATGAGCTGTGAGATTTTGAAGTCTTCTTGGAATTTCATCATTTCTTCGATCGTAGGTTCGTCGATGACATTGATTGATTCTCTTTGCGTAGATGAAAACGGTTTTGGGGAGATTGTCAAATCTCCAAACATTTTTTAAATTTTCTCAAGGGCTTCCTTGTCTGATTTAGTTTGATGTCGTCACTCAAGATTGTTAGCCTGAATAGTTGCTTAGATTAGTCTATAGCCGGATACTGACGTCTAGATGTTGAAGGGTAATTTGAAAAGGATGAACCAAAGAGAAAACTTGGTTCTTTATACATTTTCTCTTCGATCTTGTCGACTTGGCTTGCGATCGATGAGAAGATTCTGTTTGAATAGTTATTTTGATGCTGGATACTCCTTATATCCTTAAGAGATGGTCAGACTGAATCATCTCCAGCTGTACTTTTGAAAGGAGAGGCGAGAACCTTACCTCCATATGTTGTTTCCACTTCAATTTCTTCGAGTGGAGGATGAGTAGAATAAACCACTCCTCTTTTGGTGGTTTTCCACTTTGAATGAGTGAGAACATTGACACTCAATTCCATCAAGGTGGAGAATGGAATATCTGCTTGAAGGTTTTCCATGTCGAAATACCATTGAGTACGTAAGTCTACTCTTTCTTCTTCAGAAAAATCTCTGAAGAAAGCATTCCTTTTGACACTGTTTTATTTGGAGAGGAAATCTCTCTTGAGAAATTCTTTGTCAATTAAATATTCATTTATAATAATGTTGATCTGGCTTACCGAGACTAACTGGATTTCCATGTCAGACTGGGTAGAGGAGCTTGGCCGGTTATCGTAATGAATTGAGGCCATATTTTGATCATAGTCAACAAATCTGACTCATAGAGAGTTTGATCTATCGATTATAATTGGTGGCCTTTGAGTCCCAGAAGTGCTTGGTCTGGTTCTCAAGAATTCTTTTGTTCTCGGGAAAGAATCTTGAGAATCTTCAAATTTGACCTCTACAGTTCCATCGTCGTGCTCAATAATTTGAGTAGAGGTTTGCTTTCTCTCTTCTAGAGGGCAAACACTTTTCAACTCCCTTGAAGAGTTTCTAGTAATTTGGTCCCAAGTGAGAGTCTTTGGGGTTGATAGTGGCTTTGCCGATATTGGCTTCTATGAGCATGGTTGAACCACTCACAGACTTTCTTAGAGCCCATAGGGTAGCATTTGTATGCATCAACTTGTAGCAGATGCGGAAAATCACTACAGCTGAGTGAGTTTCAGATTGAATATTTAGATTTTTGGTATTTACATCTAACATTAACGCAGACAGGATATTTGGGTCTGGTAATCAAAGAGTAAGGTTTAGGAAGCAATTGAAAAAGATCGGTCTATTTTCAAGATTGGACTCGACCATTCCCAGAAGGGAGTTTGAATAACTGGAATGTTAAAACCGAGTCTGAATAGAGGCTTAATCACAATCTAGACCAAACCGATATGTATGAACTTGAATTCTTCTCTATGATGAAGAATCATATTTTTTGAGAAAAGATTGAGCGTTGTGCTATCTTGATCGATAGGAACAACATGCTCAGAGAGCTTGATGTAGTTCTTTTGAAAGAATGTGTAAATTTAGAAATCATTCGATGGCTACTTTGAATATGCTTTCAAAGTGGAAGGGGGTAGGTTCAATGGCAAAGAAAAGGCGATTCCATCTGTCTGCCACCCATCTCAACTTTACTTTATATTTTGTCCACTTTTAATAATTTAGATTCCTTTACTATTTGCTTTAGCTTTTTATTATTTGTCAGTTTGTAATTATTTAAGCCTTACTATTTGCTTTTGTTAGTGGGCAATGTCGGCAATCATGTCTTGCCTCTCACTTCTTATCTTTTAATTTTCTAGTTTCGATTCAAGTTTCAAGTCCATTGCCTATAAAAGGCATCCAGTTTGTAATTTATATTCATTCGAAGTCTTCTGCTCTTTGCTTACTACTCCGAGCAGCACGAAAACTTCTAGCTACCTTAGATTGAAGTTTGGTTGTAAAAATCCTCTGTCTTCTTGGTATCAGAGCAACGAGATGCTTATAGTAGCAAGTGCCTATAAGCTAAAGCACCATTCAGATCACAACATCGCACAGATGTTAGCAACCGGGTTCATCTGAATGCTCAAAGACTGGTGAGACAAATGCCTTGATGAATCCACCAGACAAGGTATATTAACTCATGTGACAATAATAAGAAAAGAAGTGGAACTCAAACAAGAGGGACGACCTACAGAACATAGGGAACAAGATGTGGCAGTCCAAGATGCCGTCAATACCCTTTTATACACCATGACAAAACATTTCATTGGAGACCCAGCTTTATATCAAGATAGATCGGCCGCTATACTCCTAAACCTCAAATGCCCATCTCTCAAAAACTTCAGGTGGTACCGAGTCATGTTTATGGCAAAAATCATGATTATAACAGATTGCTCCTTAGCAATTTGGAAACAAAAATTTATCCAAGGATTACCAACATACTTCGCTCAACGAATCGAAGAGGGACTTCGAGCTAGAGTTAGAGATACCATTCCTTGGGTTTCATCGACATACAGAGATATTAGTTCTTTCATCATTCAAGAAGGAATAAAGCTTTGCGGAGAACTAAAGCTCCACAAAGGATTCAACACCTCTAAACCAAAAAGACAAGCATTGGGTTCTTTCTGCAAAGAATACGGATGTAAATGTATTGTACCACCAGAATCCTCAAATCATAAAGCCTCAAGTTCCAGACCAGTTAGATATACTAACAAGAACTATGGAAGGAGAAATTATCAAAAAAAACTTGAAAACCCTGATATCAAAAGAATTATCAGGGTAAGAAAAGGTTCCCTACAAATCGATGGCAAGTTCGCTATAAATGAAAACGCACAGGACTTTATGCTAACAAATGTCCAGTCAAAGGCAAGATTAATGAGCTTGACATTGAAGAAGAGCTCAAGAATCAAATTCTCAACATGGTCTTATCAGACTCCGAAAGTGAAAGAGACTCGAGCAACTATGAGATTGATCAGGTTCTCAAAGATCAAGAAAAATCTGATAGTAATTCAAGCCATGATGATACAGACGAAAATGACGGCACAAGGGCTTGTGGCAGATGCATTAACGTCCTCACCATGGATCAAAGAGCTTTGCTCGACATAGTCGATAAGGTTAATGATCTAGAAATTCAAAAGAAGATCTTAACCGATCTTCGTGCCTCAATACTTACTTCAGATGAAGCATCAATGTCCAAAAAAAAGGACAAAAGGTCAGAAGAAACCTTCCAGCCATACAAGCTTGCTGAAATAATCAAAAGGTTCGAAGAACGAAAGAAGGTTTCAACAACGGACCTTCAAATAGAAGTCAACAACCTCAAAAAAGAGGTCCAGCAACTCAAAAAAGACATGCAGAGCAATGTCTCACAACTCAAAACAGACATGTTAGACTGTGTCTCAAAATTATGGGTTGAAGTTGCGACCCTCAAATCCGTTGAAGAAGTCAAAGTCAATGAAGAGTAAGATGCTGAAATCCCTGAAGATCAGCAGTCCTTCATTGGTCAAATCACTTCGGTAAGATTTCAAAAATGGTATACTATCGTTACCTTAAAAATTCAAGATTTTAAAATTAATCTAATAGCCCTGTTAGATATAGGAGCATATCAAAATTGTATTCTTGAAGGTATTATACCTTCGAAATACTTTGAGAAAACTTGTCTATGATTAAAGAGCGCCAATAATGGATAGCTCCGTATCGACTACAAGTTTTCAAAAGCCCATATATGCAAAGAAGGAATTTGCTTCGTCAATACCTTCATGCTAGTCAAATCCCTCAATATGGAGATCATATTAGGAACCCCATTCTTGACTCAATTATATCCTTTTAAAATCACTGAAAAGGCTGAGAGACAAGTGTGATGAATTCAAATATTACATTTGAATTCATACTACCGATGTCTACACATACGGTAGATGTGATCAAAAACAAAGAAAATCAGATCAATTTTCTGAAAGAAGAGATTTCTTATAAGAAAATTGACGATAAAAAAAGCAATCCAAAAATAAAACAATGGATTGTACAATTTCAAAACAAGTTAGAACAAGAAATATGTTCTGACTTCCCAAATGCATTCTAGGAAAGAAAACGCCATGTCGTTTCTTTACCATATGCAAAAGATTTCAAAGAAGAAAACATTTCGACAAAATATAAAGTAAAGTTGAGATGCGTGGCCGACAGATGGAATCGCCTTTTCTTTGCCATTGAACCTACCCCCTTCCACTTTGAATGAGTGAGAACATTGACACTCAATTCTATCCAGGTGAAGAATGGAATATCTGCTTGAAGGTTTTCCATGTCGGAATACCATTGAGTACGTAAGTCTGCTCTTTCTTCTTCAGAAAAATCTCTGAATAAAGCATTCCCTTTGACACTATTTTCTTTGAAGAGGAAATCTCTCTTGAGAAATTCTTTGTCAATTGAATATTCATTTATGATAACGTTAATCTTGCTTCCCGAGACTGACTGGGTTTCCATGTCAGATTGAGTAGGGGAGCTTGGCCAGTTATCGTAATGAATTGAGGCCATATTTTGATCATAGTCAACAGATCTGACTCGGAGAGAGTTTGATCTATCGATTATAATTGGTGGCATTTGAGTCCCAGAAGTGCTTGGTCTGTTCTCAAGAATTCTTTTGATCTCGGGAACACGGCCTAGTTTTCCATTTCGGTTCACCAGGTATGTTCTGTTGCTTTTTCAGTTGTTTGGTTAGGCCGTTAGGGCAGTTTGAGCCTCTATGGGCATTTTGGTAATTTTGTCAATTTTACCTTCAGTGGCAGTCTCGTAATTAATCAGGGTTTCAAAACAGTTCTGTTAATTGTTGAGTTCGAGTTCTTATTTCAGTTTCAGGTCCCCAGGGTTAGCGTTGCTATTTGAGAAGTTTGGAGCCTTTGTTTGATTAAATAAGAAAAAGAAAGAAAAAGGTGGCTTCGCCAGGACTCGAAGCTGGGACCGCCTGAGGACACGTGTTGCAACCCTGTTAAACCCTTCCCTTTTGGCCGAGACATATAAATACCCAGCCATTTCTCCAATTTTACCTTTTTCTCATTTTCTCTATTTTCTCCCAAATCGCCAACTCACTTTTCCTTCTCTCCTTTGTCGAAATCCTATCGCCTTCACCGAGCACAAGCAGTAAAGATCGCCAGCCTAGGTGACTCATCCTTTCTCCTTCGCTGACCAGTGCACTCAACCGCTCGTCTACCGCACGCCCTCGCTTCGCTACAACTGCACGGATCCAGTTGCATCACAGCTTTGCCTCTCTCAGATGCCTTCGCCCGCGACCGCCAGCCAGCCTGTTTGCGTCAGGTACTTTTCGCAGAGCTCTTCTCGCTCCCTGTTTGGTTTTTCTGTCGCCTGAATCAAGATCTGTCGCTCTGTTCGAATTGCAGTTGAGTTCGCGAAAGCACAGTGCCGAGTCCTTGTCTGTTCGCTTGACCAAGCTAAGCGTCTGTGTAGCGTTCGTCTTTGAAGTTTACCCAGTGAGATTTCACAAAAGCGAGCCATTCCTCCATGCTACCTCACAGTTTCTCGTCCGTTTCAACGAGCTCAGCTCTTCGCTCAGCCGTCTGTAGCTTCTCCTTCGCCGAGGTTCTGTTGCAGAGCTGCCTTGTGTTTAGTTTAGGGTAATTCCTTTCCCGAACGTGTGTTGGTTAATTAGTTAGTGCAGCTGTTCGAGTAGTATTTAATTCGTGTTTATATTTATTACTT
>JBBMKA010006010.1:0-10789 GCA_037833695.1 Sechiopsis laciniata | reverse complement strand
TATAAATGAATTAGTTTTAATTTTGTGCTATAGATGAAAATATTTTACCATTTTTTGTTATACATGCAAAATCCCCATTTTTTAATCATACAAATTAAATTCAAAATTTTAAAAATTATTAGACTATATATATATATATATATATATATTTATTTATTTATTTATTTTCGAACTATAATTTAAACGATAATAAAAAGACGACATTGCCCTCGCATCTCTTCTCTTCCATTCTCTCTGTTACTTTTTTTTTTTTTTTTTGAAACACTCTCTGTTACTTACTTTCTTCTTTTCTAATTGTTAAGCAATTTATCTGTATTTTCTCAAACTCCAACTTTCTTTATCACTCTCAGATGAGAACTATATTGAAAATTGAAGAACTGTAAAAACGAGAGCCAAGCCATGGTAGCTGGGAAGGTAAAGCTCGCAATGGGGCTACACAAGTCTCCGGCGAGTAAACCGGTCGAGACCTCACCGGCGCCGCCGCAGCCTTCTCCGAGCTCCGGTAAGGTTTCTCAGAAAACAGTCTTCTCCCGCTCGTTTGGTGTGTATTTCCCTCGCTCTTCCGCTCAGGTTCAGCCTCGACCGCCGGACGTGACGGAGCTCCTCCGTACGGTCGAGGAGTTGCGTGATAGAGAAGCGCGATTGATGACGGACTTATTGGAGCACAAGCTGTTGAAGGAATCTGTCGCCATTGTTCCTATGCTTGAGAGCGAAATCGCTACGAAGGATGTGGAGATTGAAAGAGTGTGTAAGCGGATACTGTTCTTGGAGGCGGAGAATGAGAGATTGAGAGTTGAAATGGAGGAAGTTAAACAGAGTAATGAAGAACAGAGGAGAGTGAGTGAAGAGAGAGTAATGGCAATGGAAGGTGAAATCGCGGAGATGAAAAGAATGGCGTTGGATCGAAGCAGAATGGAGATGGTTATGGAGAACGAGGAGTTTTCGCCGTCGCATAGGTTTCAGGGATTAATGGAGGTTTCTGGAAAATCTAACCTAATCAGGAACTTGAAAAGAGTGACGAAATGTTCGGAATCTGTAATCAATCAAGACAATCACAAGGTTGAAGAAACAGAGGCGAAGAAGAATGAAGTTGAAACCGAGAGATCGAGAAACTCGCAATGTTACGCTGAAGAAATCGCCGAATCTACTCTCTCGAATGTAAAATCGCGAATACCTAGGATTCCGAAACCTCCTCCAAGACCTTCTTCATCTTCCACTTCTTCTTCATCAACTAGTTCTTCTGGTAATGTAGAGAAAACGATTCCCGCTCCACCGCCTGTTCCAACCAAGCGGATTCCGCCGCCGTTGAAATCGGCGCCGCCGCCTCCTCCGCCGCTTCCGAAAGGTAAGAGGCCGGTGTCTTCGAAGGTGCGGCGGATTCCGGAGGTTGTTGAGTTCTATCATTCACTAATGCGGAGGGATTCCCGGCGAGAATCCGGCGCCGGCGTTGCGGAACTGCCGTCGACCGCCAATGCTCGTGACATGATCGGAGAGATTGAGAACCGGTCCACTCACTTGCTCGCTGTAAGTCGCCGGTCATGTACTCTCTGTTTCTTAATTTTTTTCCAGTCGTATTATTTACAATTATGCCACTAGGTTGAGCTTTTTGTCCATGAGAAGTGATTGGCCTTCAATTATTTTTATTTGGTGCCCTTATTGGTTTTCTTTGAATTTTATCATCATAATCTGAATATGGCTTCTTTAAAATTTGAAGTTTCGCTCTTTTAAATTTAAAATATCGCTGGTCCGTCCTTAGATTGTAGTACTGGCCTAATAAGATATATCATAATACCAAAAGTGAAATTGAAGTTGTCTAAGAAATTAATTTTCACAAACACCTCAAACGTGGATCTTGTGGGAAGCACACCCCTAAAGTATAGGTGTTCGCACCATCCATAGGAGATAGAATATGGCTTCCTTTGTTAGGGTTGTTCTTGGTTGTGATTCAAATTTCAAACTCTCTTTGCATATCCTTTTTTTCTTTAGAAGACAGACTCTGGCTATTTTGTAATTTCAAGTTGAAATGATAAATCAATTCACATGGCTTTTTGGAGATTAGGTAATTCAAATTTACCCTTCGCCTTCCCCCTCTAGTTTTTCAAATACTAAAGAAAAGGAGAAAGAAAATAAGGACCAAACAAAGTGAAAAGGTAATCATAGAGAATAGAGAATAAATTTTCTTTGAAGCCAATTAAAGATTGATTTTGAGAAATATCAACATCTTGATGATGGATTGCTTTAATATATCAACTCCAACACCTATAAATAAAAGTTACTTTAATTATTATTCTCTTGGGTTTTGATTTTACTATGATTCTCATGATTAATCTCCTATGTTCCTTGCAGATAAAGACGGATATAGAGACTCAAGGGGATTTCATTAAGTTCTTAATAAAAGAAGTTGAAAATGCTTCATTTACTGACATTGAGGACGTTGTGCCATTTGTAAAATGGTTGGATGATGAGCTCTCGTATCTGGTGGATGAAAGAGCCGTGCTTAAACACTTCCAGTGGCCGGAGCAGAAGGCCGATGCTCTGCGTGAGGCTGCATTTGGCTATTGCGATCTAAAGAAGCTGGAATCCGAAGCATCATCGTTTCGTGGCGATGCCCGCCAGCCCTGTGGTTCGGCTCTCAAGAAGATGCAAGCTTTGCTTGAAAAGTACTTCATGATTTTTTCTCTGCCTGTTTCCACTTGAGTTTTTCCTTTGCTTTTAGTTTCATTTCTTAGTTTATGTTCTTGTTGTGCAACAGGTTGGAGCGTGGCGAATATAATTTGTCTAGAATGCGTGAGTCTGCAACTAAGAGATATAAAGGGTTTCAAATTCCAGTGGAATGGATGCTTGATTGTGGAATTGTGAGTCAGGTAAATTCCTTCTCTGTCCCAATAAACAAATGCATTTGAATAAGTTTCGCTAGCGGGAAGGGGTATCAAGAAGAGATGACTACTGATTAATATTTATTTCCTAAAAACCATCTTGAGATGGTCTATTGTTTAAAGAGGACTATGAAGAGCTAGGAAATTATGGATTCTAGGATAACACCTATTAAAAGATTAGTTTTCTCTGGGTTTTTTTGACAATACATCTTGTAGTTTAGACGATTGTCTGTGAAAATAGTTTTTTTTTTTTTTTTTTTTCTTTTTTTATATCTATGATTGTCTGGACTAGCTTGCGCGCACCTCGACTAATGTTACAAAATATACGGTTTAATCCTACAACATTTAGATGTCAAGGAAATATGTAGAAAATTATTTTCTATATAGGTGGTCACTATGAATTAAATCCATCAACTGTTAGCTCCTCAAGATTCTCTTGACTATTAGGTCACTCTATGATTATTTTGTAAAAAGAGTTAAGGTGTGCAGAAACTAGTTTAGACACTCACGATATTAAAAGAATTTGATTTTCTAATCAAGTTGAAAAGTAACGATTATTAAAATAATTTAGTTGTTCCATTTAGGTGTGTCTATCAGGTGGTCCCTTTTAATGTATCCGTTCTGGAGAGACAGAGAAATAACTCTGACATGGTCTACAGAGTTATGTAATATAAAAATGGAGAATGGTTAAGAACATGACAAAAAGGATACTTTGATTTTGCCTTATTTTCCTATACCCTTTGCCACTTTACCTGTAGCGCACATGGGAATTCCCAAATTTCTGAACTACATTTTGTTGTCTGCTTTATGGTTCTCTTAAATTATGGGCTAACAAGAGAACCAGTTTCTCGTTGTTGGCTGTATTCAAAATTGGTACTTTTTATAAGCCTCTTTTGAATGAGCACACTGGGATTTGTTTGTTAATAAACTCATGAAATCTCCAAAATCATAAATCTCAAGCAATGCATTATCTTTTGCCTTCAAATTATGGCATGGTCCCTTATGCGCCAAGTTGGTTGTTGTTTGTTTAATATGTTCACGTGGTAACTGAGCTACTGTGGTTGGAATGTTTCTGATGTGAGTCAATTGTGTCCTTCAATTAATGTGTCACAGATCAAGCTTGTCTCTGTAAAATTAGCAATGAAGTACATGAAGAGAGTATCGGCAGAGCTTGAAACAGTCGGTGGTGGACCAGATGATGAAGAGCTGATTGTCCAAGGTGTTAGATTTGCTTTCCGTGTGCATCAGGTAATCTTGGGCTCCATAACTACTGGCTTTTGCCCACTCTTATTGACCTAAGTGTTGGTGAGAAACTGGAAAAGTGTTGCAAATAATTGTTCACTCTGGTCTGGGTGGCCTCGTTTGGGAGAGACTCGGGCTCATTGAAAATCTCAAGTTCAAAATCCACAAGTGAGTTTTTAATAATTGGAGTAATCAAAGAGGGCCTTGGGATGCAAAAGGTGATGAGTTCCATCCATGGTGGCCATCTGCCTAGGAATTAATTTCTTACGGCTTTTCTTCACATCCAAATGTTATAGGGTCAAGCGGTATGTCCCCTGGTATATTAGTTGAGGTGCACTTGGAGAACTAAGTGACCAAGAGCACTTGGAGAACTAAGAGGTGAAGGATTCCACTTATTTAGGAATTAATTTCCTACGAATTTCTTTGACATCTAAATATTGTAAAGTCAGATAATATGTCTTGTGACAATAGTCTTAGGTGCGCGCAAGATGGCCCGACAGTCACAGATACAAATAAAAAAGAACATTATAAAATTTCTTGTTGTCTTCTAGGTTTGGATCTTGAGACAGGCGGAGATGTCGTAGATATGTAGTGAGGCAAAACTCTGATGGAATTATCAAAAAAGAAAGAAAATAAATGAGAAACCCTTCACTCTGGTTAACTTGTTCAACTTCTTATGTGCAGTTTGCAGGAGGGTTTGATGTAGAAACGAATAGGGCATTTCAAGAACTGAGAGATAAAGCAAGTTCATGTCATGTACAATGCCAAAACCAGCAACATAAGTAGGTCTACAACTTGTTAATCTGCAGCAATCTAAGCTTCAGATGGCTCTGTTTTTTGGTTGTAAAGATCATGTTTGTGAATATCAATAACAGCGGCTGTCTTGGGATGGAAATCCCATTTATTCATTTATAAAGAAAGTGAACTGAGGTGATAATATCATATTGGAAAAAGGGAGGGCATTTTCTTCACTAAATATGCATTAACATCAATTGGGTTTGAGGTGAGGCTATATAAATAAAAGGTTATTTATTATTGTAACACATTTGTTTCCTAGGGACACCACACAGTGATTGAGCACCTGGGCTTTGGGGTTGTACTTTCTTCAAGGTCTCAGGCTCCAAACGACTGTGGGGTTTAATTTTTCAGGTGACCTTCAATTTTGTCGATCCTACTTCGGTTCTTGTTGATGGGTTGTTTTTAATATAATGGGAATGAAGAACTTAAACTACAATTCTTGTAGCTGTTTAATACATATATATTCACTTTGGCAGGCTCCTAAGAAGGGTGGTTTTCTATTTTTCTTCTCATATGTAAAGGTGGGTTGGGGGAAAAAAGAAGAGTGATTGGCCTGAAAATCATTTCAAAGCCAAGACAAGTTTTAAGAAGCAATTTTGCTCAAGTTTTTCATAAAATCATGTGGAGGTCGTTAAATGATTGTGGCCTAAGCCAAATTATTTTATTGTTGGCAACAGTTAAAGTATGTTTTCATTTTCACCTTGTTTTTTTAAGTAAAAGAAAGTACAGGATGCAAGAGGATCAAAGTTTAAAACGTGTGAATGTAGATTAACACATAAGTATTTTTTTTTTTTAAAAAGTTAAACTAATATTATTATAAGTAAATTATTATTATTATTTTGAAATAATTCAATTTAAATAATTTAAGTGCCTTTTGCCAACAAGTACATGTACTTGACTATAGATTTTCAACTTTCCACCATCAAATTAAATATAACTCAATTGATATTTTCACAATTAACTATCATTTTTGTAGTATTACGAAAAAAAATCATCCCACTCCCAATTGTGTGTTTGTTTTCCATATTTAAGAAGGATTTAGTTTGAGGAGTTATATTGATAAATTATTTTGAGTAGTTAAAAATTGAGAGTTGTAATAAAAAATTTGTTTGGATGTCGTTTTTGTGTAGATGAGTTAGAGTCAAAACTTTGTTTGAATATAGATTGAAATAAATAGTTATTTTGAGTAGTTTAAAAATGAATTATTAAAATGAGTTGTTTTGATTGATTTGAAATAAATGCTAGAAATGATTGATTAGTTATAAATGAGTTATTATAAATGAAAAGTTACTTTAAAAAGAAAAAAGGAAGAAGAGTTAATAAAAATTCGTTTGAATATTGGTTTTTGAAAAAAAATTAGTTAACCTCCATCTAAATCCTCCTTAAACAAACAAACAGCCCAATTGTTTTGTTGGAATTAAAGGTGTCTTTTAAATTATTTTACAACATTTATGGTAAGCTTAATCCCCTTCAAAATATGGACATAGATTCGTAGCATTTCTACGCATTTAGCAACGCAGATTACAGGCCCCATAGTTCTAAATCTGCCATTTCCATTGGCAGCTGATCTGAGCTTCCACTCTTTTCTAATCATCATTCTTCGAATTTCTCAAAGTTAATGCTACATCATCGTCCATGGAAGTCGAGCAAGGTGGAAAATCAGCACAGCTCCGCCGATGAAGCTCCTGTTCGTCGAGATGGGCGTTGGCTATGATCAACACGGCTGAGTTTTCAGCTATTTTCCTTTGTTACAAGTGTTAATTTCGGGATTAGAATGAGATCAACGAGCAGATTCTGTTTTGCCGCAGCCAAAATATCACGGCGGCTGCAATGCGAGCCTGCTTGGATTCCAGCATTCCGTAAAGGTATGTCCCTGTGGGCTTCAAATCCTCGCGCTATTTGTTGTCTGTTTGATTAATCATGTTCGACGGTTAATATATGAGTTTCTGAATTTAGGTCGTTGTTTTTGGTACCGTAAATTTATCTTCGAGCACTTTTAATAGTTACTGGTTAGTAGTTAGAACTATTATGGACTCGCGTAGTGTTTAAGAGGGCTTTGAGAAATTTAAAGGTGATGGGTTCAATTCAGACGACCATCTAATTAATTTTCTACGGGTTTTCTTGACATCCATAGATTGTTCATCAGCCGTATGTTCCACGATATATTTTTTATCCATGACTGTCCAATAACCAGTAAATGAGAAACTCTGACTTAAAAGTGATGGGTTCAATCCAAATGACCATCTAATTAATCTAGTTAGAATTTAAGCCATAGAGTTTCTCATTTACAGATTATCAGTGTCCTTTCTGTTTATTTTGGTTTGTAATGCTTGAAGCTGTGCACTTTACCTCTTATAGTTTAGTTACTTTCGGTTTTTAGTTGGGTAGAATAATTGTGTTATTTCACTGTTTTGTATTGATTTTCGAATTTGGAATCTCATTTTTATGGTTGCTTCTTGCTTCTGCAATTTAAGTTTATGTTCGAAGACGTTGCTGCTTTCATTATGTTAATTTATATAATTAGGACTAATGACAAGATGTTATTTAGGTTCCATTCCTGGAATCACATTCGGAGAGATGAAACCACGGATCAAACTTGAAGTTCTGCAGTCTCTTCAACAATCCTTGGATATTTAAAAAGTCAAGTCCGTTTTCCCATAATGAGTGCTAAACTATTTTCAATTTGATGACTAATTTTCTTGGAGAAAACGCAGAGAACTCTTTCTTGTTAACAGCTACACCATATTTTTTTTATAAGATGCAACTGATAACAGATACATCTTGACTTTTAGGTCAGGCTCAGCAGTGTTATTGATACAAACACATGATTTCTTTTTTTTTTTTTAAACCGAGAAATTGGAGCTTCGCTCAATTAACAAAATAGAGAAAGGAGAAAATAGAGAAGGAGATATTATTTCTCCAGAATAATTCAATGATTGCTACAGGACCTCAACACTTTAAATAGAGCTGAGAAAAAAGGGAAAAACGTATTTGTGCAGAGTTTGTTACAAAAGGGAATAAAAGGAAGAAGGAAAGATACAAAAGAGAAGGATCTAGAATTTCTTCAAGTGGGTCCTACAGAGATGACCTTATCCTTTCCTTTGCTTAATACATTTTCTAATTCATTATCTGTAATACGCTCCACTATACTATAGGTTATCATGTCCGTCTTTAGACCAGACACTGAGAGATACAAAAGAATGGAGACATGAGAGGTATCTACAAATTAATGTCACATGTGACTTTTGAACCTGAGACATTGAGGGGAGCACACCTTCAAAGCCTAAGTTTTTAACTACTGTGCCACCCCTTAGGGACAATACAAACGAATGAATGAGCCTGTATAATCTGAACAATAGGAAAAATAATTTAAATTTCTAGTACTAGCTAAGCCATCTTATCAAAATAACCAAATGTAGAAGGGGGTTAAAAACTGAAAGGTAACTAGGTACAAAAGCAAATGAAGTTAAAGCTAAAGCAATCGAAGCACTAGCATTGATTTGTCGAGGCTGCTCAGCTGTAGAAGAAGGCCCATTAGATTAAGATGATGAGTTTGTTCGTGGCTTGCTTTAACCTCCCCTAAACTTGTGGGTCTCGTTTCAATCTTTTCTGTAGAACGTAATGTAGTAGGCAGCTTGAGATAGTCTCCTATCTGTTAAGAAGATGTTTGGTCCCTGCAGGTATATCAGGTTCCCTGCTATAGAATTGGTACTGATGCTATCACATCAGCTGAAGTTTTATACCCTGATTCTTCACTTGATTTGAAATTTGAATACAACATTTTGTTTCTTGGGTTCCCATGAAACCAGATTTTCACTGAGAAAGACATATTGATACTCTTGAACCTTTCTTAAACATCGGATTTCTACACTTAGACTCAACTGGTCTGTACACTTGAATCTTTTGAAGAAGATTGACAGTAGGGGATTGAGACAGTGGGGATTCTCTGTTGGTGGGCCAAGACGATATAATTAATTTTTAATCTCTAAACTGGACAATTTTATCACGTGTCAAATAGTGGTGCTTATCAGATTCTTTTTTTTTAATCTAGGACTCTAGACAACATATTACATATACGACGTTTGTCAGTTTTAAGGGACTAGATGCTTTTAGTTACCTAGGCAATTTATTTATTTTCTTTTTAAATTTTAGGTTCTGCCAAGTAATTTTAGGGACTAGATTCTGTCTCTTACATTGATCTGTACTATGACAGGAGTCATTCAGCCTCTAAGTCAGCTGTAAGTGTTATGAAAAATTGAACAACCAAGAAGAAAACAGTAAAAAACGTGAGAGAGGAACATACAATTTACGTGGTTCATTGACGATGTGTTAGTTATGCCCACGGGCGGTAATTTAGAGATAAGAATACAAGATGCCGATCAACTGGGACTAGGATTTTAAAAGAATTTATATAGTGCACTCTCATAAAATCTTGTTACAAAATAGGTCTAAATACATAACAGCCCATATGCGTAAGCATAAACTCAAATACCTACTCAGTTTTAGGTTGGGATCCCTTTTCCGAACATGGCATTATTGTCTGAGAGCTGCTTCGTCTTGCCCTGATAATCTGTCATGCTTAATTCTGTTTTCTTTGTCGTCTGGATTTCAAGGCTGAAGTTCATACCTTGGCTATACTCCAACCACCACAGATCCTTCGAGTCTTTTCCAAGTTCTTCTGAGTTGCTTGTGCAATTTCAAGAGGGTTGGATTGTACAACCAAGAAGTTGATCATCAGTTTAGTAACTCACTACGTCCATTTGGCACAAGAAAACTTCTGCGCAGATATTCTTTTGTATTATATAATCATAATTAACTGGCCTATTGCTTGCTTTCTGATGCTTTTCCATTTCGACATAGAACTCTTGGAACCAATTATTTTGAAATACTATGCTAGCGAGAAAGATTTTTGAATTGACAAACACTTTCTACCACCATTGACTGTGAACACTTCAAAACTATCCTATTTGAATGAAAGATTATGTTAAGACCCTAATAATCTTAACAATGCACAATACAATCAACACCGAAAATAATGAAATACAAGAGAACTATATTGATATAATCGAACAACAAGGTTACAATACCGTACCCTTAACCTTTCGAGAGGGGTAAGTCTCTCCCAATAGCCTTTCGAGAGGGCTATGTCTCTCCCAAGTCTTTTGCAAGACAATCAATACCAAAATATTTCCTGCCAAAAAGAACCCTAACTAGTCTATTTAAACTAAAACATTAATGACTAATTACTCTTTTGCCCTTACTAATATAATATTAATATTTCCATCGTTTGATTTACTGCAGTGGAAAGATTCTGACTGCTGAGGTTGTTGATGGTGGCTTAATATGGTCAGCGGTGTGCACGTGGAAGAAATGGGAGACAAAAATGATGATTGTTTCATAGTAAATGGTGCTGTTTATGTTGGCTACTAATATTTGTTGTCTCACATTCCTCATCGAAGACCTTGAAGGTTATTCACTCATTCTAGACCACTGAACTGCGTAAAACCATGAATTCTCGAGGTGCTTATTTCTCTATGATTGTAACTATTTAGTTAGCTAAGCTTGATGTATACATCGATTTTCAGTTTCCTTTGAGTTATTGCGAGAATTTCTTGTCTTAATTAAGTACTCAATTTCAGTTTTTCTTGATTTCAACATTTGCAATATACCGTTTTAAACTCATATTTTGGTTATCAAAATTTATAATCATTAAACGACCTACTCATAACCATTGTTTTAAAAGGCGCGCCCAGGCGCTCGCCCAGGCGCGACTGGGCGCAAGTCGCAAAGTTGGCACCTCGCTCGTCCCAGGCGAGGCGCGCTTAATAAGGCGCGCGCCTTATGGCGCCTTAAGTGAAGCCCCGGGCGTGCTA
>JBBMKA010006009.1:0-10789 GCA_037833695.1 Sechiopsis laciniata | reverse complement strand
TATGTTTTCTATTTGTTTTGTGTTTTTAAAAATCAAATATTATCTAAAAAACATGAATATTAATATTTATGAGTGGACGTCCTCATTTGTTACTTTTAATTTAAATTTGTTTATGAGTAATAATTAATTAAAAATTATTATTACAATTAATAATAATATATGTTTAAAAAGCTCAATGGTTATTTGGAATGTAAAAGGTTCTACTACCATTTAAATGCTTTTAATTTTAATAATAACATTAATATTTCTATATTAATTGTCATAATATAACAATATAATTAATTTCAAAAAATTTAGGGTTCAAAAAGGTTTTGTAACTTTCAACTTACACTATAAAAGTGAACTTTCTTCACCATTTTTTTCACAATACTTAGAATCCTACATCATATCTTCAATTTTTCTCTCAAGTTATAGCTTTCCAAATATTCTCCCATATTCAAAACATCCTAAATATTGATGTTATATATTCAAGTTGCAAATGATCCATGAGTTAAATGAATTTCATTTGCAACCTTTCAATTCCACCTTAATGAATTTGAGTAAATCTTTCAATTCCACCTTGATGAATTTGAGTAAATCTTACAACTTTTCAAAACATCTGAAGATGTCGATTTTTTTTTTTTTTTTTTTTAACATCTCAAAATATTGGTGGAGTTTTGTTTGTTTGTCAAATTTTCAAATGACAAATTTATTTGACGAAATAATTTAGATAGCTAGGGATTTAGATATTTTATTGTTAATATTTTTGTTGTATTTTTTCTAAATAATGTATTGTTATTTTATTTAAGATGTTTGTTGAGTACCTTTGTAAAAAAATGTTCATTAGAAAAATATAAACTTATATTTCAACTTAGTTGATAAATTTATATATATATATATAAATCTATAGTAAATTTTAATGAAAATTGAAAATTATATTAATTAAATAACAATTATAAGATGTAAATGTAAAACCGAAATTTGAAATTGATTAGTAATTATATTCTTTCTTATGTGTTGAAAGTTTCAATCACCCTACCATACACTTATTATCTTAAAAAATAGATTAAAGATATTTCAATTATGTTACTTTTTTATTAAGAAACATGTGTTTCATCCAATGATTATAAATTCAGACTAAATTTAAGTAAATAGATTGAAATGCTAAGAAAGAAAATTATGTTGAAAATACGTTTGAAAATAGAATAGAAAAAAAGACTTAGTGATTTAAGAAAAAAATTATTAATTAAAATGTAGACGCATGCA
This sequence comes from Sechiopsis laciniata, assembly GCA_037833695.1. Classification (NCBI taxonomy): domain Eukaryota; kingdom Viridiplantae; phylum Streptophyta; class Magnoliopsida; order Cucurbitales; family Cucurbitaceae; genus Sechiopsis; species Sechiopsis laciniata. The sequence continues at coordinate 9,544 of JBBMKA010006009.1, read as the reverse complement.
ACGCACGTTCAAGTTTTCTAGTGACAAGAAAGTGACACTAACATAATTCTTCAGAATTTCTACACCATAGAAAATAACAGTTCGATGACTACAGAGTAAAATTTTCACCCAAACTTGTTGAGTTTTTGGCAAATATTAGATGAAGATTGTCGTCCATAAAAAATGTGTAGAGAATCGAAAGGGTATAAAGAAGTGGTGTACTTCAAATTCTATAAAAAGAGCATACTATTACTTTGTTTCAAAACATTTAAGTTAAAAACGCTTTAAATTTGGTGTACTAATTCTAGTTATAAACACTTTAAATTTGGTGTACTAATTCTAATTATTTTTTTTAATTTTTTTTTTTATCTTACGAAAGAATGGAGCAAAAAGCTACTGATATAAATTTTTGGAGAGAGTGTTCATGTAATTAGATCGGAGGTGCGAATTTATTATGATTGTATAAATTTTTCGCATAGTAGAATATTTTATATCCGTTTGTTTTCCTTTTTGATTTTGGAGTAATTATCAGGTTAAAAAAAAAAAAAACTTTATTAGGTTGTTCTCAGTAATATGAAACTTTAAAATTCAACCTTTATGCATTAAAATCTTTCAATGACATTATTTCTATTAAAAAAATTATCAAAATTTGTTAAAAAAGAACAATGTTACTGTATGTCAATTTGGTATCATTTGACCAATAAAACTTAATTTTCACCATACGCCCATCAATAAAATCAATTTCTTCCAAAATACTAGTCTTTTCTTTTTCTTTTTTTTTTTTTTTTTCCTTTTTTTTACCTTGTACATGTAGCAAAGGTTAGAAGTTCTCACTATTTTTATAAGAAATAGTCATTCTTCTTATTTTCGATAAATTTTTAAATAGAATTCAATGTTATCTAATATAGTATCAGACCTCTTAATAAGTATTTAGTCTATAAATTCGAATCCAACTCAAGTGAATAAAATTTAAGTGGGTAATAATTTGGTGTCCTCAAAGTTACACCATCTTGAGGGCTTGTTCTTGATCCTCACCATGTCCTACATTAGAAATGTGAGAAGTTCTCATAACTTTATAAAAAATGTAACTTATTTATCTTATTATCCATTGATTTTAAGATGAAATCTCATGATATTTAATAATGATATTAAATTTTTTAAAGTTTAATTGATAATTTTTAATATATCTTTTTTAAAATCAAAGAAGTATGGGTTTACATGATCTGGATTGAGTTGGGTTACTGAAATATTTTGGACTAATTCAAATTTTTGGGTTGGTTAATCCTCTTACCTCGCTTCCTATGTATCAAAGACTCAATTCATATATTTTTTGAAATTAAAAAAAAAAAAAACAAAAACAAAAAATTGCATAATATTAAACTCAAACTTAAAATTATGTATTTTATTAGTGATATTAATGTCTAAGTAGGTGGCCATCTAATCTAAAAAAAGAAAAAAGAAAAAAGAAAAAAGAAGAAAGATGGTGGCCATCTTATAAATTAAACCCAGCAAAAATTGACCAGCCCTAAAATCAATCAATCCACATATATATATATATCAACAAAATCCAAAAAAGATATAATCTTACTCAATTCTTATAGTTTGGATGAAGTAGTTTGGATCCCTTGAGTTATCCATTATTTGTATACTTCTTAAAAAAAAAAAAAAAGTGGCTTATCATGATATATTAGGCTATTTCAATAGTAATATCTATGAATTTAACTAAATTACGGTCGATGAATTTCGTCTAAAAAAAATGGTTTCATTCATGATTTTTTTTTGCACGTGTGCATTTAATAATTCTCTTTCTCTATTAGGCTAGTTGCAAGTGGCAAAAATGTTAGAAAAAAAGACAAAAAAAAACCTAAATATCGAATTAATGAAGGAAAGCGATAGTGAAATAAAGGTTCAACATTTAAACAAGAAATTGCTTGAGAAAGAGGGACAATAAAAGACCAATTTTAATGAAACTTTTTTTATTGATCCAAATCCCTAAGTGGTAATATTGTAATATTTGGATCCAATTGATCGAGCTTTGTTGATGAAAGATATTGGCTTTTGTGAAATAGTGATATTTGTAATCAAACACACTCAGATTGGTTCTAATGCTTTATTGTATTTCACCTGAGGCAAATTGTTCTACATCAGAAATGTGAGGATTCTTCAATATGTTTATAAGTAATATAGGTTACTTCCATCACAGCTAATTGATTTTGAGGTGAAATCTCATATTATCTAATATGATATTAGAGCTCTATGTGTATAATAATCTCCAAATTCCGATCCAACCAAAATGTTTAAAAATGTAAGCGGGTATAGACCCCACCCAAGTGGACATAAGCTTAGCAGGTATTTAATCCTGAAAATTCAAATCCAACCCTAACAAGAAGTAAGTTAAAGCAAGTATTTCGACTACAAATTCGAATCACATCTAAAATGGTTTTAACAGTTTTGAGTTTGAACTTCAAAAGAAAAAATTGAAGAAGAGAGTTGATCTTGATAGATAAAGTTTCAAGGATGGAAGATGTGCGTTGACCACTTACTCACACTCAAATACCATGATAATAAATGAGAAACGATACCTATTATTGATGAATAGAATGTTATTATTGATGTGTATAGAAATGATGCATGGGAGAGCTAATTATAATTAAGGAATGAAATGGAAAAGATTGAAGTATCATTTAACAACATATGTTAAAAGCACACTAACATTTACGCTCTTAATATTAAAGTCATACATTATGTCCGTTGAGTTTAGCTTTTGTTGGTCAATACTAATTTTATTCACTAAGAAGGCATTTAAAACAACAATTGATTTTTTTTTATATCCATAATTATTCGGGTTAGCTTCGCATCTCGACTAATGTTACGGGACATACTGCCTAACCCTAGAACATTTGGATATGAAGGAAACCCGTAAGAAATTAATTTCTAGGTAGGTAGTTGTAGGAGTGTCAGGCCCAATAGGCTTTAGGTCACTATATTGATAGTCTATATATAGTTTATGATTAGGTTTGTAATGGAGTGAGAGCTAAAATGTAGCATCTATCTTTATCTTCTTCATCTCGTCAATTGTATATTCTCTCAACCTTTTTCTTTCTTTAATGGCTTCCACGCCCCTTTACCTTCTATTGTGTAAATCACGATTATCATAGATTGAGATTAAATTATTATAAAAAATGAGTTATTACGTAAGTTATTATAACAAAAGATTATTTAAAAAGAGAATTATTAAAACATGAGTTATTATAATATGTCTCCATGAATTTTATTTTATTTTTTTTTATTGAGTCCAAGATTGGGGAGATTGGCGGATTTAATACTATAATATTTTGTTCATGAGTAGTACCGTTGAGTTATTATTGTTAGCGGATAATTATTATCATTAAAATGAAGAGAGTATGTGCTAATCAACTAATTATTATATGCTTTCAAAAAAAAAAAAAAAAAACGAACTAATTATTATAATTAGAGGCACAAATAAGTTGAGTTCTTATAATTTAAACTTAAATCGACCCAATGCCTCGAACATTATAATATTTATGATTCTCAGTACTATTGTGACATCCAAAGCTAACTTGAGATATCTACCTTAACTTAGCTGAATAAAATGTTTTTTTTTTGGAAGATAAAATGTTCGTATAAAGCGTATTCCCTTTTAACTTTCACCTCTAAAAAAAAAAAAAAAAAAAAAATTAAAAACTTTTTAAATGTTCATATATGCAAATTATAATTTTCTTTTAGAAAGTAGAATAACATTTTGGTCAAAAAGTTTTAAGATTTGTTTTATTTGGTGCCTAAACTTTTAAAAGTTTTTAGTTTTTGAATTTTGAAATTTGTTCTAATTTTGTCATTTAACTTTTACAAATCTAATTTATTATTTTGAATTTTGAAGTTTGTTTGATTTCAATCCTCGAACTTTTTAAAAAAAGAAATTTAAAGTTGGTCGTTCGAAAAAAAATGTGTTTATTTTACTTTATAAAATTTACCATCTTACTCTATAAATTTTAGAAAAATATTCACATTTTATCTTTTTGACTCCAAATTTATTATAAAAACTAAATTTAAGATTTTTTTTTTGAAGTACGAGTATTAAAATAAAGTTCAAGAACTCAAACGAATAGATGTAAAGTTCATGGACTGAATTTTTAAAAGGTTAGATTAAATAGAATAAATCTCAAAATTTAAAAACTAAAATAATATTTTACTTTTTCTTTTTTACCTATTGACAAAAACACAAGTGTAAATCATCACTAATTAAATATATGATGGTGGAAGAATTTAAACTCATAACTTTTGGACATAAGTCCATACATCATAGAGAAATTTTATAATGATTTAATATACTGTTAAAATAAAATATCTATAGTAACTAATTTATATTGAATAAAGTAGATAGTAAATTTATATAGAGATGAAAATAATACTTTTTTATTTTTTTATTTTTTTAAACTAAATAGTTTTTTTTTTAGATTACAACTATAAAGAGGTGGGTAGGGATGTCCATTTAATTACTTAAATCGTATTTTACTATTTTATTTTTTTTAGATTACAACTATATAGGGATGGGTAGGAAATCTCCAATTAGGCGGGGAACAGGGTCAGGGACGGAGAGAAAAAATTCCTCGTTGGCTAATCAGGCCGAGGACGGAGATTGTATTTCCCATCCCCGATCCTCACTCCGTTTACCTTTTTTTAAAAAAATATTTTTTTCTTTATTTTACCCTTTTAATTTTCAAATATATATAATTTTTTGGTAAAATTATCTATGCTTATGAATATTTTTCTTTGATAATTAATATTATAGTTAAAACTTATAGACATTTTTTAAGAAAATCTAATTATTTAAAATTATTGTCCAAAAAATTTAAAAAAATTTAAATTGAAAAAAATTCATGCGTGAAAATCTCGCCCAGATTTTTTTAGCGACGAAGATGGAAAAGCCATTCCCCAGCCTTGTTCCGTCCCGTGGATATCTTTAAAGGTGGGGAATTCAAACCCACAACTTATTCTCATTAAATGTGCATAGATGCTATTGAGCTACTGTTCTAGTTGGCTAAAAGAAAAAAAAAAAAAAAAAAAAAGTAAATAGTTGTTCCACGAATTAATTATAGGCAAGGGTGATGGATCCAACCTTGCATCAACCACTTCTCCAAATTTCACATTCTAGTCCCCATCCGCATTAATATCTTCAAACATTAATGGTTATACAATTTATATTAATTAAAATAAATTAGATTATATAAACTGCCCTATACTTTCGGGTATGCCGAGGGACATGTTTCAATTATACTCCTATTTAAATGTTTCATTTTAACTTTTCTAACTTATGAATGGGTTAAAAAAATAACACTTAAAAACCTACCGTTTTTTTTTTTTTTTTTTTGAGAATCTTAAAAACCTACCGTTATGCGTTCCCTTCAATTATTGTTGAATTAAAGTGGATTATAAGAATGCTAACGTATTGCCTTCTAATTTAGACTAAATTATAAAAAATGTCCTTATATTTTGATGGTTGTGTCAAAAATACCCTTCAATTTTGAAAAGTTTCAAAATTACTCTTAAACTTTAACAAAAGTTTCAAAAATGTCCTTATTATTGAAGTTAGATAAAAACCATTAAAGTTTGGTTTTAAAAATATCCCTAAACTTTTAAAATATTTCAAAAAATACCCTTACCCTTAAAAAATCATTAAAAAATGATATGTTAAAGTTTTATTTCAATAATATTATACATATTTAATTGTGTTCATAAAAGACAAATTTTACTTTTGTACTTCTAATTTATGAATTATTTTTATGTAAATATTAATTGTTTATATTTGAATTATGTGGAGGATCCATGTTGAAAATGTGATGATACCTCTAGCATTTTATAAGATTAATGGGTTATTCTTTCATTGTCAATTGATTTTGATATGAAATCTCGTGCTATTCTAATATTGTGTCGGAAGCTCATTAAACTCAAACAAGTACATGTTGGTATCTCTTGGCATTTATAAAATAGATGATTTCTCTACTCATTGTCAATTCATTTAGTTTTCAATTCAAGCCAAACATTGATAAAAACATTGACAAATTATCTTTAAACTTTGTATAATTGAACAAATCTCTACTTCAAAAATTTTATTTATGTTCCAAAATTTATCCGCACAACAATTTGTTTTTTTTAAAGGGTTATGAATGGTGATTATGATTATGGATTTTAAATTCCCCAACTTGTTTGATCACATTATTATTCAAAGGTTAATGATATATTTATCTTTCATTACTTTTCATGGAGAAAATACATATGGATAAAGAAAAAATAATAACTGTTTTCATGTACGAATAATTTTAAAAGTTTTTTAAGGGTCAATGTGTAATATTTTTTATCCAAAAATTATTCACGGGGTTAAATTTGGATTAAAACCGTCTATTCATTTTCAATTGATTTAGTTTTAAAATTACAAAATAAGTAACTCAATTATTTAAATAAATTCAAGTTAAAAATCGATTTTTTTTTTTTAAATTTTGAAATCAATAAAATAAATTATAAATTATCTTTAAATTTTGAATATTTGAAAAAAAATCTCTACCTCAAAATATTCATTTATATTTCTAAATTCATTCTAACAACAATTTAGGTTCTATTTGATAACTATTTTAGTAGAAGGCAAAAAAAAAAAAAAAAAAAAATCACTATTCAAATAATTTTTAGTAAGAATAATTTTTAAAGTTTTTAAAAGATCAAAATCACTATTCAAATAAAAGTGTAATAGTTTTAATTTAAAATTTATTGACGATGATATGTTTTATGTTTTTTTTAAATCAAATGTATTTATTATTATTTTTTTTAAGTTTAAGGGCATTTTTAAAACTTTTTAAGAGTTTGAGGGTATTTTTGAAACTAAACTTTAACAATTTTCATTCAGATTTAATGGTAAGAGTATTTTTGAAACTTTTGATAAAGTTCTGAGGCATTTTTGAAACTTTTCAAAGTTTGACACATTTTTTACACAAACCTTATAATTTAGGGGTATTTTCTATAATTTAACCTCTAATTTAACTAAAAAAATGAATTCATACTAAAAATGGTATTATATTTTACCTTCTTTCAATTAATTACTTAAATCGTTTTTAGTTTTTTTCGTTCAACAAAAATGAGATTCGAAGTTATGTCTTAGATTATGAATTTTTTTTTTTTTTTTTTTTCGTTCAACAATTATTGAAGGGAAAAAAACTCATAACCTCTAAATAATGAACACACTTATGCCAATTGATTTAGAGTGATTTTTAGATATGTCTACCAAATATTCATTAAATAGTTTTTATCTATTTTTCTTGAATCACATTATATTATATTATATATATAATCTCAGGTAAATTTTATGTTTGGGTCCTTGTAATTTTATGTTAGGATAGAATTTAATTTGTATGGTTTTATAATTTAAAATTTAGTTAATATGATTTAATTATTTTAAAAAAAATAGTTCATATGATTTTTAAAAATTAGAATTTAATTCTTATGATTTGATAAAACTTAAAATAGTGGTCTTTGTCGTTTGTAATCGTTGGTTATTCACGTGTTGATTATGATAGTATGAATTAAAGTGATTGGTTGGATAAAAAATCACTAAATTTACATATGAATAGTTACCTTCTCGTATTTAATTCATCAGCAATTACGAATGATAAGAGATATTTTTTAGGTTTGATCAAATCATAAAAACTAGTATTAATTCAATAATGTTTGAAATAATTGGCTTAAGTTTTATTCTATAGATGGAATGAATTTATAGAAGAATATAATATCTAATAGTCCACCTTTAGTTGGAGGTTACAGATAAAAAAATCCAACTTGAACAAAGGGAGGAGAAGAAAAAATAATGATGAGAATAAAAAAAAAAAACTCAAGCGTCAATTAAAAGTGGAGCGCCCATTAGGATGAGAGGAATGTCAATTGAGAAATGCAGCGCCAATTGAGATGAAAGAAGCATCAATTAGGATGAGATGAGAGAGGAATACTTAATATTAAACCTGCACAAAAAAACAAAGAACAAAAGAAGAGAGAAAAAAAAAACATCAATGAAAAAGCGCGGAAGTGTGCCAATTCTATGTGTCATGAGAAAATGATGCATGGTGTTTCAATTGCCCACTAAAGGAGAATTACATGGCAAAGCTAATGAGAAAAAAATACAATGAATTTTGATATCATATTAAATCAGTAACGATAATTTTTCGTTACTTTTTATTTTATAGATAGAATGAATTTATAGAAGAATATATCTAATATTTATATTTGTTATTTGATCAATTCAAATATAGAGATTATTAATTTTAATAGTCATATGTGGAATAATACGTAAAATATATAGTTTGTAGTAATTTTTGTGACATTTAACAAAATCATCGTAAAATAAATTTTATTGACGAAATGAAACTATCATCGAATGCAGTTTGTTGGCATCAAATATTTGTCACAAATGAAATACATATATGACTTAAGTTATTTGTCATGTTTAACTAATTTGTATAATTATATATTAGTGTCACCATAACTTTCATTTATTGATTATGTATAAATGTTTAAATAATTCATTGTTGACATAGTTTAGAAGTCATTTATTATTCATTATCGGCAACAAAATAGTGTAAAATGACAAATAATAACACTTTTTATGAAATATCATTTAAAAAGTATCATTCAAAGTGTTTATGCCTATTTTTTAACTCATATTTCTTTTCTTTTTTGTAGTAGTAGTAACGGTTAGATACAAAAGTCATTAAAGTCAAAACCTTTATAGAGTCTTGAAGAACTCTATAAATAGAAAGTTCTCTCCATTTCAAGAGCCAACTTTTTTTTTTGCTCTTAAAGACTTAATTCATCAATTATTTAAGTACTCCTTTAAGCACATGACATAATTAGTATTTACTAATCCAAAGTATCATAAGTAACAAAGAGATGAAAAATTCGAATTCCCCATTCTCCATTACTTAGAAAATAATTTATTATACTTTTTCTTAACATTTAAATATTGTATAATCAGTAACATTAGTATTGATTCATTGACTAAGAGATCAAAGATTCGAATCCCCCATTCTTCGTTGTTGCAACTCAAAAAAAAAAAAAGTGAAACGATATGAAATCACTATTAACACAATCCAGTTATGACAATAAAATTCAATCCATCTTTAGGGGTAGCAATGAAAATAATATACATGTTAAGATTTTAATTAGCTTTTTCTTCTTAAATCACTATAGACAGGTTGGTCGATTATGAATGGGTGATAGGATAGTAAGTGTGCTTACGTTAATGTAACCAGTCAAAGGTGAGTTGGTCGTGCGACATAAATGTTGTGCCTATCTTAGAGTATCTTATCCAATTCGATAGAGCCTACATTTGCCCTCACTTACACATATTTATGTAATTTGATGATACCAATCTCACCCATTTATTTCAATTTGAAAATCATTCCCACAAGAAAAAATTCTTAATAATTTTTTTTCTTTTATTTTTCTGAGTATAGCTCATTAATGAGCTGATAACTTAGTTAACCAGAACATAACTTTAATGATATTT
>JBBMKA010006008.1:0-10792 GCA_037833695.1 Sechiopsis laciniata | reverse complement strand
TGTGGGTGTGTTTTTGTGGGGGGTGGTTCCAAAATAATTATAATTATAAGTATTTTCAATATACGTACTCATCCTAAGACAAGTTTTGTTCTTTATTAAATACAAATTTTGTATTCTTAAATTTTGAGAGATACACTCGATAAAAAAATGGTAAGAGTTTAAAGACTCTCGTTGCATATAATTTTAATTTTAAAATTTTCATTTATTTGCTTTTTTAGGTTACTTTTGAATCAATGATTATTATAATATTCAAACAATTACCAACATTTATGATAACAATGGTTACTTTTGTAGGGTTTGTTGGCTATAGATAGCCAAACTTATTTATGGTAAGAGGAAGAAGAATGTTTTGAAGTTTCAATGATATTTATTGTATTTAGATTTGCATATTAAGATCATTCAAATAGCATTGATCAAACTACTTGTGAAGTAATTTGAATAGTTTAGAAACAAGTTTTTTCTATTCTTAGTAAGAATCCTCCTTTGGGATGAGATAATCTTGATTTGGGATTTTTTTGAGTTTGAGTTTTAAAGGTTTTGTTCTTTAACAACGTTGTTAAATCTTATTCACAAGGGTTTCTTTATGGGCGGATCGAGAGTTCAAAGTTTGGGGGGGTCAATTTTTTTTTTCCGACCTTCCCAAGTGTATGGGTATACATACTTTTTACGGGATAAATTTCATAACTCCATAACATTTGGTTGTCCATGAAACTTTAGGAAATTGATTACTAGATAAGTGGCGTCTATGAATTGAACTTATAACATTTTGATCCCACAAAAACTACAAACTATTATAATTGGGGGCTGAAAATTGTATTTCATAAATATGTTAAAATTAAACTGAATTAGTAAATCTTTAAAGTTCCTATTTACTATATAATCCGTTAACTTTCAACGATATAATATTATAGTTTATATATATATGCATATAAAATTTAGTATTAAATTTTAATTAAGGACTATAAAATTATTATTTTAATAACATTTAAAATATTTTTAAAATTATTTTTTTAGTCCTATTTTTGGAGTCTAGTTTCTATTTGATCCTATGTTTAGAAAATTAAATACTTAAAACCCTAACATTTCAATAATACTCAAATTTAGTACTTGTGTATCTTTCAAGTTTACTTTTATACTCATTTTATTTTCAAATTAAAATAATCACTTTATCAATATAATAAAATTTAAAATTAGTCTAGTCATCATTTTAAATTTCAAGATACAAAATATAAAGAAAAATAATGAAAAAAATAATGTGTTTAAAAGAAAGAAAAAAAAGTGAAAATACTTCGAAGTTTAATGACATCATATATAACTTTTTAAGCAACAAGTTACGAGTTTAAATCTCTATACTTGAATTCAAAAAATATAAATGAAAAATATATTTAAGAAAAAAAAGGTATAAATCCTAGATATAAATATAATTGAATAAAGAAGTATATAAATTAACTAATGAATTAGAAAAAGATATATTAAATAAAGTAAAAAAGGAATATATAAAAGAAAATAAAGTATCTAAATATGTTTTATAAATATAGAAAGAGGAAAAAAGAAGATAAAGTAAAAAAATAAAAAAAAATAATAAATAAATAATTCCTAAAACGGAAAATTATCTCAATAGTATATATAAAGGGGAAAAAAAAGAACTTAAAAAAAAAAAAGAAGGAAAATCATAAAGAAGGAAGAAAAGCAGAGCAGATTCGAACTCATCACAATTTAAGTATAGCTGTATAGGGGGGCCAAAACTTAAATATTTTATTATATTTTACATTATATATAATTTTATAAAAAACTTAAATATTTTACTATATTTTACATTATATATAATTTTATACAAAACTTAAATATTTTGGGAGGCCATCGCTCCCCTAGTCCTAATAGCAGTCCGCCCCTGAGTTTTTTTTTTTTTTTTTTTTTTTTTTTTTTTTTTTTTTTTTTTTCATTTTGGTATTAGAGTTTTAGGTTCTAAATCGTTATATATTTATGTTGTTGCATTTATTATTTATTATTTATTATTTATTTTTATTTTGAAATTTAGTTCATGTTATCATTTTGTTATTAGTGTTTTAGTTCTAAATGAAAAGTGTTGTAACCATTCTCAAGGTTTAAAACCATCCAGAAGTCTTGTTTTTTTTTTTTTTCAACATTTTTATTGTTAAATATGTTTAGTAATTTTAAATTAGTAATATTTTCATAATTAATTTACTTTTTGTTATCATTTTTATTTATATTTTTTATCCACCTATTTTTTTTCAACTAATTAATTGAAAATTATTTTCGTTTACATAGTAAAATATTTTTAAAACATATGTTTTGGAATTTAAAATTAACGATAATTTTATATTTAATTTCCTATTCAAAAATATATTTTGTAATTTAAAATTAATCTTAGTTACACAATCGATTTTATTTTTATTTTAAAAGTTTTATTAATATTTTTCATCTATCTAATATCATTAATTTGAACTAACTAATTGGAATTTATTCCCACACATAATATCATGTTTTCAAAATATGTTTTGTAATTTGAAATTAAGAATAATTTTATAGTTCATTTTGTTTTGTTTTTAAACTTTTGTTTATTTGTATTCATATAACATAATATCATTAATTCATCATTAATTACTAATTATCATCAAATTAGTTAATTTACAAAGTTTTCATGTGATTCTTTAAAATATAAAATAAAATTTATATTGCAAAAAGTATTCCGACAAAAAATAAAAATACTGAAATTAAAATGAAAAATAAATGAAGTAAGCATAAATATAATAGAATAAACAAATAAAAGTCATTATTTTTTTTTAAAAAAAACTCATAACTATAGCATCATTTGTGAATAACAAAACTTTGATACAACCCTTCCACAAATGTTAATAATAGCAGTAGTTCAACGACATTAATGTAAATCAAATGATTAAGAGATCATGTATTCAAATCTCTCTCCCAATTATTATAGAACTAAAAAAACTCATCTACAAACAACCACATTTAATCGAACTACTAGCTTAAATAGTTTTCTCTACATTAATGACCCAAATCATCTCACTCATAGTTAGGTACAACTTTTTTTAATTTGTTTTAAAAGAGTTAGGTTCAACTTCATAGAACTTTATTTCAAGTTCTTGTCGAATATTGATAGATTTACTCTTAGCAAGAATGCCATGGTTGTATTCTTTCCTGAATGTGAAGAGCTTATATCCATTTGATAACCATTTAGTTTTTAGTTTTTGTTTTTTGAAATTGAAACTTATTTTTACTCAAATTTCTTATAATATGTTCTATTTTTCCTAAAGAAAGTACGTAAATACTAACCAAATTTCAAAAACAAAAACAATCTTTTGAAAGTATCTTTTTTTTGTTTCCAAATTTTTATTTGGTTTTTAAGAAAACAAGTAGGATGTATATATCCAAGTAAGAAAAAATATATAGTAAGAGAATTGTTGTAAGCTTAAAATTCAAAAACTAAAACGAAAAACAAAATAATTATCATAGGTTGAAGTTCATTTTTTCACTTGTTGAGTATCGGTTAACAATTAATTTCTCTAGTTTTGTTTTAACCGGACAATTTGGTTGCTTTAAGTACACATGATTTCTAGACAACCTTATGATACTAGAAAATCACAAACGTGCAACGCACGTGAAAATTTATACGGTGCATTCTTTTTTTAAAAAATATATTCATTGATTCTTTTTTATAAAATACTTTTAACATAATTTAATAGATTAATATCGCATAATATAATTGTAACTTTCAAACTTAGATTATTTTCTAAAATCTTGTACCAACGTACTTTTCATTAAACCTGCAATTGAAAAGAAAAATGTAAGTAAGAATAATTAAGTTGAAGTTAGAACAAACTAATATAAATCCAAATTGAAGAAAAAAAACATTGTATTAGAATATGGAGATTTTGCATGTATAATAAACAAGGGTAAAATATTTCTATTCATAATCCAAAATTAAAACTAATTCTCTTGTAGTAGGAAATTCAAATTGAGTTCTATCACCGATAGAATTAAGTTCTATCAATGATAGAATTCAATCAGTCTATCACTGCTTGACTCTACTACTGATGGAAATCATATATTATAAATGAATTATTTTATAAATTATGCTGTTACATGTGCTATTGAAGGTAAATTCCCTTAGAATATTCCTACATAGTTCATTTTCAAAAAATATATATGATTTATTTTAAATCACAACAAATTATTGGTAAATTTTAATTTTAACTTTTAAATTAAATGGGAGGAGTAAAACAAACTAAAAAAGGTGTAAAATAGTTTGAAAAGCAACTAACCATATTTTCCTTGTTTTTTTTTAGTGCTGCCCACCTGTTAGAATGAATATCAGCAACTGAACTCCAATGAAAAGAATGCTAAATTGAGCTAATAATACCTGGAGTCTTACCATTCCTTCTTTACAGCTTTCTTCCCTTCACCTGTATTTGTGTTTCAGAGAAACATCCACAAATTCACAAATAAATTCTACAAAAATTTGCAGGCAACACAAAAACAGAGTTTTATTTTTTAATAATAACCCGTAATCAAAGCTTCACCCACCATGGATTTTCCAATTAAACTTACTCGTGGGTTTTGAAAAGCCTCAACCAACCAAGAAAGATATGGCAAAACGCTAAAACAATTCTAACACTCGAGACGTATATCCCATCCTCAGCAGAACAAGAATACGTACTATCTGCAAAATATTTTATCCGAGCAATTGTTTACCAATAGAGGAGGGAGAAGACGAGATAGAGCTTGACAACACCCGAAAGAGCGAACTACTAGAGAAACCCCTAGAAGAAATACGATATCCACAACCGTGAGTCGAGAAACCCTTATAAGGATCTAGAGTCCATAACCGTGAATCCCAACACCCACCAGTCACATGCAGTTGCAGATCAAAGAAAGAAGTTGCGGTCATCATAAAGAAGAAAACCCTCGGACATCCAAGGAGAAAAAACAAAAGCTTGAAGAACAGAGTCCACATAATAACAAAAATTTGAAAAGACAGCAAGGCCGTGTAGAAAAAAAAATGCATGTGCATTGGTATTGAAGGTCACAATACAAATGATTCTAGCTAACTACGAGAAACTTCAAAAATAGAAGATACATAATATGTTGCAAACCAACGTTTAAAAATGTTAACTAACATGCAATCATCTCAAGAAATGGCAAGCAAGGAGAAAACATATCAACATCTTAATCTTAAGCAACCAATGTCATAAAAAGTATTTGAAAAGACGCGAGGAAGAGTACATAACGAATGTATATGTGCATGCCAAGTTCAAGGATTGAGACAATATGACAATAAAATGTGAAAGCTAAGGGCCCGTTTTATGCTCGTAATTTTTGTGTCATGGCAATGGTATAGCAACAATCCCCAAGAGGTGGCCTCGTTAGTAGAGCCTTGGAGTCTCCAAGATATGCTCCTTGGAGCAACCCACTAATTGTAAATCCCTTGTTGTCTCTCAATCTGGGCCTTATGACAGAAGCCTCGTGCAGCCGGATATATAGTGAGACAAACTCCGACTCCAAGTTATAGAGAAAAAAAAAGTATAGCAATGTTGGATGTCGATGATAACGAGATAATTTTTCGGATATGCAAGTCTTTTCTTTGAGGATTTAATTGGACGTTCAACTTCCTTAGAGTTGGAATTTTGTATTTACCATGTTATCTTATGGTAAGGCTCAAAACTTAACTCAAAAGCTTGTAACACTTTCATATTATGAATGAAAATGTTTTCGTTTCCTATAAAAAAAAATATGGAGGACAAAAGAGAAGGTTATTTATTTCTTCAAGGTAGACTGCGATGATAAGTATTCTGTATTCTAATGCAACCAAAAATGGAAACAGAAGGGGCCAACAGGAATGGGTAAGGTATCAAAATACAAAAATAGTAAAAGATAAACTATATTGCAATCTCACCCGGAATTACAATATCGGTAACCTTTTGAGGTGCTATAACTCTCTTACCAATCCACCAAAGACCGATTAACCAAAATATGACCTAATTCCATTAACCCTTTGGCCCTACTATTTATAATGAGTAATACTTACCTAAGGGTGGGTAAGTATTTTAGAAATACTTCCCCACCTTAAATTATATGATAGCATTGGGCCTTAGAGAGATAAGGATTAATATAGAGGTATGTTAACAATTACTTGGGGACTAAGTTGGAGTATTTTGTTATAAATAGAGAGGGCTAGGTAGTGTTTTAGGAATCCAAATATTGAGTGAAATATTGTGTGCTCTTAGAGAGTATTCTCTAGAGAATGGGAGGTTCCAAGACCTATTAAATCTTGGGTTTATCTTATAGTTCCAATAGGTCTTGTACTATCAAAAACTACAAACAAAGAAAAAGAAAACAGGGGTCCACCACAACTCTACATGTCAATGGATTAACTTATATTGTCAGGAACTACAAAGAAATAAGAGGATCGAGAGGTCATGAGTTCGAATCTCCCCACCCTAACGGTCCCAACCCCGATTGTTGTTGTTGCCCTGCACCTTGAGCTTAGGCATGCCTAAGCACAAGCCTCAGCGAGTCTTTTAACAAGCTGAGCACACCTCTACTATCCTCATATATCATAAATAATAAATATTGTAGGTTTCACTAACTTACAGTGTTAACAGTACAACTGAAATTTACTCACTAAGTAGGCCATAACGACAAGCAGACAATATTAACTGTCATGAAGTACTAAACACCATAGAGAAATATTAGTATAACAGCTAGAAAAGGCGACTTGAACGATTAAAATGAAATAATATATAATTAAAATTCTGGGAAGTTAAACAATTTAAGATGTCAACACGTATTATTTGCTAAATGCATCTCAGTGGCAGAACAAGAAAACTGGAAACTTAATCCCAATGGTATTAGGTATATCATAGCAAATCCAATTCTTTATCATACTAAAATCATAAGATAGAAAAAAGAGTTTTCTGAATGAATATGAAACATGTGGGACTTAGGAGGGTAGTTGAGAAATTGAGAATTGCAAGCCCTCAATCCCTCATTGAAGTTACCAGGAAGAAACAAAATGTAACTTTTAGAATGTCATCTATCATACATGACAGTAAATCAAGACATTGAAAACCTTGTTTCCAATATACAATCGTGTCGCAGAAAGATTGTACAAACTACAAAAAATGTAGTTACTGCATCTGTATAATTTATCATAGTTTTCAAATATTTTAAGTTTCAGTTCTCCTTGTACTTTAAAATCACGGTAAAGAAAACCAACTAGAATAGTTAAGGCAATGCACTTCCATGGTTATCTGAATGAAAGTGTAAGAACAGGAACAACGGGGCAAAACGCATTGCAGCTTTAAATTATTTTAATACTACAATAACAAAATACAACATCCATAACAGAAGGAAGAGTCTTACTTTGAGAATAATATCCACAGGAGCCTTACTAACTAGCTTTGACCTTATCATCGGCCACGCCATTAAGTATTGGCAGACTATTCAAAAATTCATCAAGGCCCTCAAAGAACCCGATTCCTTCAATATTATCCTCCCCATGTCCTCCAGTTACGCTCGTGGCAGGCTCTTCCACCTCATTGCTGAATTCAACATTTAAATCCAATTTTCCAAGCTCCTTTGGCCCTTTCCCTTTATGCTTCTTCCCAGCACCACCTGCCGTTGCCACAGCTTTCTTAATCGACTCACCCTTTGTGGAGTTTGACGAACCGAACCGCACCAACCCATTTTGTTCCCCAAACTGCCCATTCATGTTCTCAATTTCATCTACATGTCCATTCTCCACATTCCCTTGGTTTCCTTTCGGTAAGCTCTCAGAATGTGCTTTCTTATCGTTTCTATTACCTAAACCCTTCTTGGAGTTGAGCCTCTTCTTCTTATTACTCACCTTCGCCCATTCTTCATCAGAACTGTCACTTGGTTCCGAAACCTCCACAAAGATATCATCTTCTTCACAATAAAATCTAGGTGTAGATTTCTTGGCGGGTTTAACATTTCTAGTTTTCCCCGATTCTGTTCCCCCCTGACCAGGCACAGGACAAGCGAACATAGCCGAAAAGGGCGACCAGGCTGCAGACCCCATTGTTCCTTTAGCATTCGGAGAAACCCCAAGTGGGAAAAACCCCCAGCAACAAAAGGTAGAAGCACTATCAGCTACCGGTGGCGACGGAATAACAATTGCTTGAAATGCCTTGGCACAATTCTGGCAGCGAAGAACACAATCCTCGTAACCCTCAGGGTACTCGTAAAGATTATAACAGTATGGACAAGCAGTCCAGAAACTCGGAATGCTCGGCTCAGTCGGAAGAGTAGACTCGGCCGACCGAGTAGACTCAGCCTCCCGTGAGGGTTGATTCGAATCAATTTGCTGCTGAGTAGTTTCCTGAATTGACTCAGGGACATCACTAACATTTGGCCTCTCTTCAGCTACGGTTACTTCAGCATCCATGGATTTGGGGGTTTTCCTCACAAATTGCTGCTGTTGATGCTGCGGATCCTCCTGATACTGTGGCCGGTGAGGCGAACGAGAAAATTGCGGTTGCGGAACCGGTTGCAGTGGCGGTGGGCGTTCGGGTGGTGGCTGTGGAGGCTGTGGCTCCTCTACCATAAACCTAGTTTCTCTCCTTGGACTAGTTCTAACAGGCTGCGGAAATTGAGCCTGACGCGGCGGAGATTTCGGTTTATGACTAGACCCAGTCGTTCCAGGGCTAAACTTAGAACACATAAGATAATCATTATCATACAAAGCTTTTCTCAAAGGATTCGAAAGCACACACCAAGCATCAGAAACCAGCCTGAAAGCGTGATCCGCAAAATCCACTCGATTCGCCTCCGGATGAAGAAGAAGCGCAAGTCTCCGATACTGACTCGCGATTAACTCAATGCTCTGAGTCGGCTGCGCCATTTGCAAAATCCCGTACCAATCGTACTGGTTATTGATCCGCGCCTCCGCCGCTAGCAGCGTATCGGCGACGGCGATAACCCTATCCGCCGCCTCTTGCACTATCGCGTCCGATTCTCTCGCCCGGATCGCAAAGCTCCTTGTTCCGTAGAAGTCACGGGCCGCCAAAAGTTTCTCTGCTATGCTCAACCACCGCAGCGCCTCCACCCTGTTCCCGCCGCCGCCGCCGTGATCCATTTTTCCGACCACTTTCTCTCTCTATCTCTCTCTCTTTCTTTACACTGATCTGCTTTTCTCTGTTCTTCACTGTAATCGAGACAAAAGAGCTAAGCGCTTTGGTTTTTGTGAAATGACTGAAAAACGTAGGAATCTTTAATGAACTACGAGCCGTGCCAACTAATTTTGGTAGGTTTGAAAGGGTGTTTTAGTCTTTTGACATCAACTAGAATTAATTTCGGTTTTTGAGATGAAAAGAGTCTGGTCGAGTTATGGGGATTTTAAAGATAAACAAAAATAATACTGTACTATTTTTAACAAAATTCACTGCGGTAAATTGTTTTTTTTTTTTGTATGAGGAGAGAAATTAACCGCGGGGCAAAAATTGATTTTATTTCTTATTTAAAAAGTGAGGTGGAATTATGTACTTAAAAAAACTGATGTGAGGGGAGAAAATTTGAAGATTGTGAACGTAGCTTATTTTACCACGTGTTGTAGGTGGAATTATGTATTTTAAAGTTTTTTTAAAATAATTGGAGTAATTAAGTACTCTCGTTTCAATAATAGTAAACGAATCAACTACTTGTTTGAAGATCGAAATTAATAGTAGTTGATATAATTTTTTTTTTTTTTATTTAATTATGGATGGAGTAAATAAACAATTATGTGTCTATAATTAAAAGTTTATATATTTTAATTATTCACTTTAATTGTGGTTAACGGATCTTAAAAAGTAATTTTATCTTTTTTAGTTTGATAATAATTAAAATTGAAGAATTCAAATTAATGATATTTTAGTTTATTGACACATAAAATTAAAAATTATTATATTGAATTATCAATTAACTTTTAGTTTTATATTTAGTTACTAAATATATTAGTAATATGAATGAAGCAAACAATGATAAATTTTAAAAATTTGGACTAAATTTATTAAGAAAGTAGTATAAAATGTATTTAGATGAAACTTGTAAAAATATGTTTTTCTAGAAAATAAAGAAATAGGAAGCAGTAGGATAAGCAAAAGTAAGTCAAATATATTATATATTAATTAAAATATTTGTTTCCTAACACATAATTTCTTTGCCCAACTTTATAAATTTTGTTTGTTGTTATTATTTTACTTTATTTTTAAATATTAACTACTCAATCAAATAAATAAAATGTCATTTGAGTGTATGTACTTTTAATTTTGTTTTATTTTGATTTTTTTATTTTTAAATGTCAAATTTTAATCTTAATAACGATAATGATGCTAAAATTTAGTATTTGTGATTAATTTATTACTATATTTCATTTGCAAATTTGTTCTTATTAATTTTTCATAATTTTAGAAATATGTTTACATGAAACTTTTTATTAAAAAATAGAGGTTTTTTATGAATTAAAATTATTGTTAATTGATAAATTTTTATGAAATAATTCATTTCAAGATCGAATTCTCAAACGGAGAATTAAATGTGATTACAATCAAGCCAACACCCTATTGACTCTTTTCGATATAATTAAAATTATTTATTAAAACAAAATTGAATATTAATGTTGTTAAAAGTTCATCACTAGCCCAACGGAGTTTAGCTCAATAATAAAGAGAGCCCAAATTATCAAGAATACTAATTGATCCACTTAAAGTAGAAGTCCATATTCTAGAAGTTTCTTGATAAATTTTAGAAG
>JBBMKA010006007.1:0-10792 GCA_037833695.1 Sechiopsis laciniata | reverse complement strand
GTGTGGTGGAAATTATGTCGGTGGCTGAAGAACTTCTAGGTAAGCCAAGTAGGTGGAAGTTACACCATAAATTTCAGCAAGGTGTATCGACATGTGACGAAGAAGAGAAATCTTGGAATGTGATATTTCAAGTGTTATGCTTTTTTATGGTGGAGTATGTTATAATTCTCAGAGTTGAGGATTATGATTGTCAGAGAATACAATGTTGTAGCAGAATGTGTGGATTCTTTAAATATCTTGCCAAGGTGGAATTTGTTAGGATTTTTGGAAAAATATTAGGAAGACGATTTTTTATATTGGAAAGATTCAATGAATCAGAAAGGTTCAAGGAATCGGAAAGTTAAAAGGTAGTGGTGTGCTCCAAACACTATAAAAGGAGCATAAGGCTTTGGTTTCAAAGCATACCAG
Source organism: Sechiopsis laciniata (assembly GCA_037833695.1). NCBI lineage: Eukaryota > Viridiplantae > Streptophyta > Magnoliopsida > Cucurbitales > Cucurbitaceae > Sechiopsis > Sechiopsis laciniata. The sequence goes on along the minus strand of JBBMKA010006007.1, from coordinate 10,384 downwards.
TCGAAAGCACTTTAAGTTTGATGTACTGACTCTAGTTAAATTCATTTTGTATTCTCTTATAGAGAGTGGGGCAAAGGGTATGAGTAGTATAAGCTTTGAAAAGAGTGTTTTTTGTAATTGGGGTCGGGGAGAGAATTCTGTATGATTATAGCAATTTTTCACATAGTGGAAGTTCTTTCTGTCCGTGGTTTTTTTCTCCGGTTTGGAGTTTTTCCACGTAAATTCTTGTGTTCTTTATTTTGTTGTTTCCTTTTAATTTCTCAGTATTTTTCTGCTTATTCCTGTGGTAATTAGGGAATGTTTTTTCCCAACACAGGTCAGATTGCCCATATGCTATAACATTTAGATATAAAAAAAAACTTGTATAAATTAATACTCAGATAGGTGGCTAGGTGATCACCATAGATTAAATTCATCATCATCTCTTAGTATCAGAAGACCCTCTTGACCATACACCACTATAATGGTTGAAAATGATGTTAAAATATTATTTTCTTGGTTCATTTACTTTGATATTTATTTTATTTTTATTTTAATAGATTGAAGTGTCCAAATTTAGTTTTTAGATTTTTATTAGATCTTAGAGTCGGTCTTCTTTTGGAATGAACTTTTGCTAAAATTGATATTAACTTATTTTTCAAATACCTTAGTTAAATAAAAATTATTATTCATTTGTCAACTCAAATCCAAATTGACGGCGATCAAATTTGAAAATTTGAAAGCAAAATGAAATAAATAAAGTATATGAAACAAGTTCTATGTCTATTTGTAGGTTGTAGGCTCAGAAATTATATGATAAGATATCAATGTTATAAAAAAAAAAGTCATGAGTTTAGTTGGGCAGATGCAATTATATGGCCCTGTTAGCGAGATTTCCAACACACAAATTAAAGAAATAATAATTAACTGATAATGATGATGTGGAAGCTTGGATTTCGCCAAAGCAAAATCTCTACTCTGATTAGGCGAAGTGTGTCCCAAAGTTGTGCAAGTATACACAGTCTTGTTGTAGCAAATTTTAATGTAAGTAAAGGTTATCTCCACAAGGATTAATGATTAATGTCATGCTTAAACAAAAGTTCAAGAGTCAAAGTAACAATGGGAAAATTGTTGTAATGAAGCTAAACTAAGCGAAATAGAAGTAATGTGAATGAAACTAGGGTAAAATGCATTGGAAGGGAATAAGACTTTTTCGGAGAGTTTCACTTTGGCGAAATGAAGTTAGGCTAAAAAGCGACTACTGATGGCTTCTCTTTGGCTTTCTCAAGCGCTAGAAATTGGTTCTCCCGAGCTCCTAGTCCGGTTCTCTCGAACTCGAACAACGCTAAAATCACGCAAATACTAGGTGAACCTTATCTCTAAGTGTTCTTCATTAGCAAGAAAAGCTTAACAGTTCTAGTGTTATACATGCAAGTTCGCTCTACTTCTATTCTCTCAAAGCGAAATAAAGGCATACATACAGTGGATCAGACAAATGTATTTTTAGTTAATGCAACATACATAATAGTTTGACATCTCGCTACAGCTTCGCTTAGGCGAACTTCTCCTACTTGCCTACTTCCTTCCAACGAAGAACTTAGCTACTCATAACGACAAATAAATTCAAAGAAAAATAAAAGCAATAGTTCATCTTCATTAAAAGCACTTAAGAACGTTCTACAAACTTGCGATAAGGCGAAAATAACGAAAGCACTAAAAGGAGAAACAAAGTTAAGAAGAAGCCTGGTCGGAATCGCAAAGACAGCAACTCTGATTTAGCTCTAGCTATGCTCTACAACTTTGGCTAACTACGACTAGGCTAAAGCTAAACTATTAAACAACTGAAAATGGGAAAAGCAACTAAGATAGGGCTAAAACTAAGGAAATTTGATCGGAAATTGAAAGCTACGGAGGATCAACCCCAAATGGTCTCCCCAAAATTGGTGATGATTCAAATGAAGAAGAAAGGCAGCTATTTATACTCTAACTCCAAGCGACAAGGTTCTGCTCCACGATCCTGACACTGTCTAAAGCCTGCTTCAAGATCGCTGCTCAGCCCAAAGCTGCGGTGTTCTGACATTTTTGCTCTACAATATGTATTGTCGGCTGTGTCAGAGCATCTTTGATTTTGCTAACTTCTCGAGCATGTACTTTTGCTGCAATCAATTTCGCCTAAGCAAAATATTTGGCAATTCTTCGTATTATGCTGCGGTGTGGGCTATTTTCAAGGCACGCTTGATGGGCTGACCTTTGCTTGTGCGAGCTCTTTCTTGTATGAATTTCGCTTCGCTTCATCAGGACTACTGTAGACAAACTAGAAAATATCAATTCTTTTTAACACTTATAAATTTGCACACATTCAAGCAAATTTCGCTACAGCGAACCTCTAATTGCATCATACTCAAAAAATGGGGCGAAATTCAATATTAATTTAATTAAATAATAGCAAATTCTCATGAAAATATATTATTTTTATCTACTTTAACTCTCAATTCTTGAGAGTTATCACACCCTCAAACTTACATTATTGCTCGTCTCGAGTAATAGCTCAATTTTTAATGGAGGGAATTTGCTTTTTCCTATTTTTCCTTTGCTTGGCGAACATTGTTTCTTACTTCGTTACAGCTAATCAACACATCATTCTGAGAATCAAAATATATTTCTAAGTAAAAGTTCTTCTATAACTAGACAATGCTGGGCGAAACTTTAGGTTTTCGGAAAACTACATTTTATAATTCGTTTTGGCCATTCGTTTGCGAAAACTCCTTTTGGCTTTGACTTTCAATTCTTTGGTTCTTCTAGCCTTCCCTAGTCAACTAGATTTAACTTTTCGCTTTAAGCTCTTTTGCTCCCTTTAACTTTGGTACTTCTCGTCTTTTGTTGAAGTGAATACTCTCATTTTACAGTTCGCTGGGGATCCCTCACTTACGTTTCCTGTTATCACTTGCTCAATTTTCATCGAATGTTTGATAATAATGATAGATATGCAATGTTAAAGCAATCGACAGCGAAGGAATGGCCTTAGGACTTAGGCTACTAGCCCTTTGATTCACTTCGCTCTTGCGAGTATTTGGAAAAAATTTGAATTTTTCATGTTTATATCCAACCTAGGGTTTGGCTTGCAAATCTCACCTTTTACTTCAGCGAAATGGCAACTATCCAATTAATTTTTCTATGCTGAATCGCTCATGAAGCATGTTTATTTTGTGCGCTTTTCGCGAGTATATTTACATTTTCGCTTCGGCAAACTCCACCTCCAAACTTGGACTTTTCATTGTCCCAATGAAAACACTCAGCACCCCCAAACTTAAGTTTACTAAAAGTTTAAGGCTTGGGTTAGATTTAATTGAGTCGCTCAAGCTAAATGATTCCGCAAAATTAAATTTCAAAACTTAATGAATTTTCGAAAACTAAGGCCTCTACTTCTAACAAAATTTTGCTTCGTCCAACTAAAAGATTCCGCGCCAACATCGAAGAGTTATAATATTATTTTACAAAGAAATAAAATTGACTTGGACAGAAGGAAAGTTAATGGCATTTCGCAAAGAGATAGATAACAAAAGTTTGCCAAAGCCAAAGGTAATAGTATTAACATTTAAGCTTTTCTTTGACATGCGAGCTTAAAAGAGATGAAATTAAAAATAAGCGAAAAGTAGGCATGCAATCATACAAAAATTTGAAGGGAGAGAAGTAAAGAAAATGGAGGACTTCCATTTTAAGGCCCAGGCTGATCTTTGCTTGATTCGGCTGGCGGCGGAGAAGGGAGTTTAATTTAGAAACGGAGGCAGCTGATAAAGACCTCCATCAAGGTTGGTTAAGACCTTTTGAAGCACACGGAGGCAGTTTTCATCCCTTATTTCTCTCAAAAGTTGGAGTTGCTCTTCACTACCCCTTAACGAAGCCTTGGCCTTCTTGGATGAGCGAGCTGCTCTTGCTAATGTCTTTAGGGCGAAACTCAAAATTTTCTTCCTAGGCACAAATGGATCATTTGGTCTGCCTTTTACCCCTTGGAATCTGCAAAGCTCGGATATGAAGTGTGGGAAAATGAAGTGACTCGCTTTTCGACCTTTCCAAGCGCAAATTTCTTGCGAAATAATGTTTTGAGTATTCAACATTTGAAGGTGTTGTTTCATGTAGGTTCATATGATCTAGTTGTTGTTTTTTTTTTTTTAACTTTTTGAAAGAATGGTAACCACGTCTGTCCTTAGGCCAAGTATCAAGAGACATCGAAGGAGCATATGATCTAGTTGTTAAAAGAATTCTAGAAATAAGAATGAATGAGTTGAGACCATCTACCTACGATTTAATATTTTCGGTGGTTCGTTTTTAAGCAAAGGTTGGATATTCACTATATAAAAAAATGTTTGTGTACTTCTATTCAAATGTAAATAAAAAGGATTTTAGTCTCGGTCTTTTGTTAGTAGACCTGTTTACATTGTAATTACCAATTGCAAATAATGTTCATATGCTTAAGCATTACGGTTGATCTAGTTGTCAAAAGTGCTCTAAAAACTAAGAAGGTATTAGTTCAATCTAAATTGAAAAATTAACCGATTTTCCTTTGTAATTATAAAAATTAGAAATACCCCTCAACTATCACGGTTAATATACGCGATTGTCCAAGTCAGTTTGTGCACACCTCAACTAATGCTACCATATTTAGATATCAAAGAAAATCATATAAATTAATACTTAGGTAGGTGGCTAGGTGGCCATCATGAACTGAATTCATCAACTTTGAACATCACAAGACCCTCTTGACCATAGACCGCTCTATAATGGTTGAAAACGTTTTAAAATATTATTTTCTTAGCCATTTACTTTGATATTTATTTTATTTTTATTTTAATAGATTGAAGTGTCCAAATTTAATTTTTACATTTTTATTAGATCTTAGAGTTAGTCTTCTTCTGGAATTAACTTTTGCTAAAATTGATATTACTCTTAGCTTTTGGTTGTGTAAACTTATTTACATTATAAATACCTTAGTTAAATAAAAATTATTATTCATTGGTTAACTCAAATCCAAATTGACGACGCAAAATGTAATAAATAAAGTATACGAAATAAATTCTATATCGTATTTGTTGGTTATAGGCTCGGGAATTATATCATAAGATATCGATGTTATATATATAAAAAAAAATTAAATAAAAAAAAATCACGAGTTTAGTTGTGCAGTGCACTAGTTATATGGCACTCTCATAGTAGCAGAAGTAGCATACAATGTATTCGAGATCATAGTATGTGGTTCCAAACTCTAAATGACAATGAGAATAATTCACTTAACTTATAAAAATTATAAGGTTTACGTTTTTAATGTGAAATTCTTAACATATAGAATTTGCTTATTGTGTGTACAAACTTGAACCATACCCACCCTAAAGATGGTTTTTATACGAGCTTTGTGTAACAAACCAACTAATCAGTTTTACCAAACATACAATTAAACCAATATAATTACAGATTGGTTCAATGAACCATTCACTAACCCAAAAGAGTACCACAAATACAAGTTTACAACTAATCAACAACAACAATATAGATCTAATAGTCTCCCTCAAGGTGAATGGTAAATGTTTAAAATTCTTAGCTTGGAACATATGGAAATGAGTTGTTGTTGGCAAAATTTTTGTAAAATAAATGTGCCAATTGATTGTTGCTACGCACTTGTAAGACCTTCATGAAACCTGTGTTAATCTTGTCCCTTATGAAATGATAGCCTAACTCTATATGTTTGGTACAATCGTGAGACATCGTGTTACTAGCTAAATGTACAGTTGATAAACTGCCACAAAATAACACGGTTGAACCACAAGTCTTGATGTAAAGATCTGTGAGCAAATATTCAGATTCGATTGAGGACTTTGAAACTATGGTTTGTTTCTTTGACTTCTATGAGATTAATGAGTTTTCAAGGAATATGAAGAATCATGAAGTAGACCGTCTAGTATCCAAGCAAGATTCCCAATCCCAATCCACGAATCCCCTTATGTTAAAGTCAATAGTAGGCGACAACAATAGACCATGACGAGGAGCAGAGTAAGTGATGAACAACCTTGAGATGGTACATGAATATGGACACAAACTGGCTCAATTTGTTGACCACAAATGTGATATCAGGCCGAGATATAGTTAAGCATATTAACTGTCTACCAAGTTGCCCATAGATTGTTGAAAAAACAAGCCTTTCACACCATGTTCTCTTGAAACTTAAATTTTGGATCCATCGACAATGGTTCTTTGTCCCAAGAAGACCATCATCCTCCAAAATTTGGAATGTATAGTTTTTTTGTGACATATGTATTCCCTTAGAAGATCATGCTAACTCTAGGCTAAAGAAATATCTAATAGGACCAAGATCTTTTCACTTGAATTATAGTGTTAAAAGTGCTTTCTACGACATTTGCGTTAGCAACATTTGCTCATCTCAATATAGTATTAGCTAAATACACTAATAAGGTTAGAAAATCAGATCATTTACCTCTCACAAAAAGTGAATAGTCTACGCGTGATTGAGAGAAACTTAAAGAACTAAGAGTGCAAGAAAACTTGGCAAACTGCTAGGTCGAAGCGTGTTTTAACCCATAAATTGATTATATGCAGCTTGCAAACAATTTTTCATTCGAAAAAGATGAAAACAACACGCTTGTATCTTAATGCCCTGTCCATATCAACCTCCTTATTCAAATCATAGTGCAAGAATACATTATTTACATCTAGTTGAGCTAAAGATCAGCCTTTCGAAACTGCCAAGGCTAGTAAAACTCTAATAGTGACTAATTTTACGGGGAAAGATTTGTATAAAATTCCAAGTCTTCTTATTGTGTATAACCTTTTGATACCAAACATGTCTCATACGTACCTCAATGGATATGTCCTATCGGTGTTTGATTTTGTATATCCAACGATAACCCATTGTTTTCTTATCCTTTGGTAAAGGGACTATATGCCACGTACTATTCAATTCCATGAGTTCTATTCGTTTTTCATAGCAATCCAATCCTCCGATGTTCAAATGGAACAACTTGATGATAGTAATGAGATTTCATTTGACAAGAAACTTGTAGACAGAAAGTTGTAAAAGAAGAGGACAAAGTGTTATAATTGAATAAACGTGTCAAATCCAACAATTTTTTTTTTTTTAATTTTAGAATTCGAGTACCTTTGTAATTATTTTGTGAAAAGTGCTCATCAAATATAATTCCTTAAAATAATTATTTTAATGGTTAATATTCCTTTGAAAAATGTTAATTGATATAGTTCAATTTATTCCAATTCATTAACTAAATTTTTTGGGTTAATTTTCTCAAAAAAAAAAAAGAAAAACTTTTAGATTGATTAAGAATTTAATATTATTCCACATGGTATCACAATAGGAAGTTTTGAATTCTAAAAGCTTAAGCTTTTGAATTTATTGATGATTTAATATAATTTAACAAAAATATAAAACTTTGGAGACCAGATTCAAGTTTTCTTTCAGTTATTTATTTTCATAGCTAGTTGACTCTTGATAACTCTTTTTTAATTTTTCTGCTCATGCTATTCGCTTAGAAAATCACTCACGATCTCCAAGCTTGGATTTAGAACTACATTCATCCATTCATTGCTTGCCTCTTCTCCACTTCTCTCAAATACTGTAGTCCCATCAATTCGGTGGAGTTTCCAACCTCGCACGTCTCGTAGCAGATGAATTTTTCCCAATTGACATAGTGCCAGTTTGCAAGTGTTGTCTTTTGTTTCTTGAATTGCTAACTTCAACAACTCTTCCTTGTAGCATTTTTCTTTGTTTTTTTCAGCTTTGAAGTACTTATCCAACTCTGGAACGCCAATTGCGCGACGAATTCCACGGGTGTAGTCGGCATTAGAATAAAATATCTCACGAATCTCATCCACCATTCCTAACTCCACCATTTGATCGATTCGCTTTGCGATGCGTCTGTATAGAATTGGAAGCGAAACATCGATCCAAATAAAGCAACAATCAAATCTCGAACGAAAACTTCTAATTGGATTCTCAACTAGTTCTCGGATATAGTTGTTTGATCCTCCAACAATTATTGGGAGTCGTCCTCGTCTGACAATCTCAACGATTGACTCTTCAATTAAGTGACAGAACTTGTCGGCCGCCAAATCTACATTCGGATCCTCGATTACATCGAGGAGATGGTGTGGAACACCACGACGATCAGAATAGGTGGTCTTGTTTGTGATGATGTCGAGGCCTTTATAAAACTGAATCTTGTCAGAGTTGATGATCTCTCCTGAGAAGAAAGTGGCCAAATCGATCGAAAGTTTTGATTTTCCTGTTGCAGTGCAGCCCATAACAAACACGATTTTGGACTTTTTGTTGCCATGATACTTAGTGTGGTCGGTCATACTTCTGATTCTCTCTTAAATATTAACTAATAATAAAAATGTCAAATTTCATAAAACAGAAAAAAATTACATAGTAAGTTAGTCAATAAATTGATGATACAATGCATGATTATAAACTTAAAATTACTATAACTAGGTCAAGGAATGTCTTGTAAGATTTTTTTAGTTCTACAATATTTAAAAGTGAGGTGACTTGAATCTATGATCTATAATTAGGTCAAGAAATGTCTTTTAAGAATTATTTTATTAGTTTTACAATATTTAAAAGTATGGTGACTCCAATCCATGACATATGGTCATTGGCACTATATTGCACTAGCTTGTTGGTTTAAAATTGTTTAACAAGATGGTGATTTTTTCTATAAAAAAATTGTATTGAAATTGCCATATATAGTATGTTTCCACTTCTAAAACTATTTGAAAGATCTTTTAATATTTATTAATCAAATTGGAAAAAAAAAACGCGTGCAAAATAAAAAATAATGAGTAAAAACCTACAAATATATAAATAAAAGAACATATAAATATAAAGAAACCACTAGAAGACAATAAATAAAACTTACTATATGATGTTTAAAGAACTAATTTTACAAAATAATATGATTAAAAAGTAGTGAATTATTCTTTATAAATATAATGCATGTGCCAACATGTAAGAGGATGAAAAAGAAACTCAAGCTGAGAAATATCATGATCATTGAAGGGATTGTAAACAAAATGTTTTCGAAATTCATCAAAATAATATATTTTCATAGAAGTCCTGAACTCTTGGTATCTAATAATTTTTTAAATTATAAATAAACACTTTTATAAAAATAAATATGGCCAATTAAATATAATTGGAAGAATTTTTTCACAAAAATGTTCCTTAGAAGGCTTTGGATGCAGAAACAAAGAAAGTTGGTTCTTTAATGTATCCTTATTGCAAAAAAAGAAATAAAAAGATTAACACACAAAAACATATTAATGTTAATTAAAACTAGGGAGGTTAGGAAGCATTAATTTTTTTTTTTTAGATAGTTAAGTTTGACAACCAAAAAAAGAGGTGAATTTTGAAATTTAAATATGCAGATGAAAGATACCTGAATTCAAGATATGATAAAGATAAGAGACAAGCGCTTGATGAAATATATCATTAATACTCTATTTTATATATGAATCCTCATGTCTATTTATGTATATACTTGAAAAACTAACAACTATTAAATTTAAACCATTTACAAAACAAATAACAAAATGCAAAATTTAGTATAGTGAACTTGAAAGTGTTTGGTGGGGGTTTAATTTAATTGAGGTTGAATAAAACCTCCTAACCTCTATCGGTTGTGTAATTAATTAAATTTCCACGGTTTTAATTAACCTTTCACCAAATTAAGGATAAACTCCTTTCTATTTTCTCTCTTTCTCGTTTTCCTATTTTTAATTTTTTTTTTTTAACATCAAAACTTAGATTTAGAAATTTATTTGAATTATTGTTTGAATTCTCCATTTCATTTAATATAAGTTTTTTAGTTCTACAACAATGGAATCATTCCAACCTATGTCTATAAATAAATATAAATATAAATATAAATATTTATATATATAATACATATGTTTGTAATTATTTTATAAATTTGACCAATTTTTCTTGTTTTTATAAATAGGTTGGATTAGATTGAAAAAACCGCTTATTTGTAAATCAAGATCAGTTATAATAGAATGTTGGAAAATTGTATTTATTACTCATAAGCACTAGGGGTGAACAAAAATCTGACAACCTGAGTAACCAGAACCAACCCAACCCAAATTGACGGGTTGAGTTAGGTTAAATATATTTTTGGGTTGAGTTGGGTTCAAAATCATGAAATTTTTATGGGTTGGATTGGGTTAAGGGTTAGACCTAAAATTAACCCAACCCGACCAATCCGAATTTATTATTTAGTTTAAAAAATATTTTTTGTACATGCAACATAATTATTATGTTATTTAATTATTTAGATTATATGTATATTTATTTAATTATTATTGTTAAACTTTTTATTTT
>JBBMKA010006005.1:0-10795 GCA_037833695.1 Sechiopsis laciniata | reverse complement strand
GACATTATCAGCCAAATGTAGAATAATAGTGCTATTTGCAATCTCACATGACTCAGCTTTTTCTTCATCTGTCATGGTAGCAGGCCATTTAGGAGGGTTGTCCAAAGCTTTTGCAACTTTCTGTTGCACTAGCAATGTTTTCTTCATCCTCTTCCACAAACTGAAATCTCCTTTTCCGTCGAACTTATCAATCATGAATCTTGTCGCCATCTTTGCAGATCAAACTCAAAACCGAAAAAGCAGTTTATTCAGAGGATTACTAGTCTCAACACAGAAAACAATCAGCTCAACGATCAGAATTACCCAACAGAATCACCAAGCAGTTTATCTCAAAATCAGTCTCAAAATTCAGAATTCCCAATCAAATATCTTCAAAATCAGTCAAATTTTCAAAACTTATCATAATTTCAAAAAAAGTTCCAGCACAAATTGACATTAAACCACAACATCAATTGGTACTTCATCTACTATATCATAACTCATATTCAACCAACAGCCAATTTCATCAATATTAGCTAGATTACTATATTAGTCAGTATGAATGATCCAATTATAACGTCAATTCTAATAAAAAATTCCTCATATCAGTAATATCATAAATTGCAATTTCATTGACAATTGACAAAATTGCAGAATCAATGCTAACCTGAAGAAGCACATTCAAAAGCTGCAGTTTTCGGCAATTCTGTGAAATTACATAAATAATAGGATGGATACATACCTACTTGATGTGAATCCAATCATATTTTTTTTGCTTCTGAATCAACTTGAGAGTTAGCCTGTAATAGATCCATTGACATATTAATCACTTAAAGGTCAATGGAGTTGGCCCGAGCATGATGTTTAGCAAAAGCCTAAGAGTTGTTGGTCTTGTTCTATGTGCGATCGGAAAAACCCATATTAGAGAGTCGGTCAAAGGAACCGAGAAATATATTCTCTTAGAGGAGCGGATGAAAGCTTCCCAAAAATATAGAGGAAAAGTTGGGATTAGTCGAATGCTTTTGTCAAGCAAGGTAAATTTTATGACAGAAGTCTTACAAAATTCATGTGAGCTCCAAAATCTGCCATTTGTTTTGGTACACATCTCTATCTTATTCTATCTATGACTTTCCTTGAATTTGTAAGTTTTTCAAGTACTAAATAAATTTTTTCTTTGGTTTTGTGATAGGTGAAATTATCCAACAAATGATGGATCTTGCTGCATATGTTGAAAGGAAGGTTGAGGAGGCAATTAAGGACAAATTGTCTAACATAGGAATAGTTGACACGAAGAAAGTCATCAAACGTATTAACAAACAACTAAAGCCCATCTTTTAACAAAGATGCTCATCCTAGTGTTTACCGAGAGGTCGAAATAGGTAAGATTTATTATTATTATTATTTTTTTTTTAAGATGAAATATGCAAGATGTTAGTTGTCGTTTATTTGCACCAATTTGACTCAACCAGTTTAATGGTTGTTTTTGTTGGTTTTGTTTAACACACTAATTTTAATCTCATTGCTAAAATTGAACATCTTCTTTGACAGAAATATTAGACTCGCCATGAAATCACAAAAATTCTTCAACTTTTCCTCCATATTATTGGGAAGCTTTCGTCAGCTCTGTTGAGATAATATATATTTCTCGGTTACTTTGACCTACGAGTTCCTCCAATTGCACATGGCACACGACCAACAACTCAAAGGCTTTTGTTGGCTTTGACTAAAGGTAAATTTGCAACCGTCATGCTTGGCCCAACTCCATTGACCTTTGAGGAATCAATATCCCAATGAAGAGGATCACCCGTTAACTCCCAACTCGATCCGACATTGAACCAAAGAATGGATGATTGGGTTCATATTCAGGAGGTATGTATCCATCCCATTTACAATGCTCGTGATCACTTGTATGACAAGAAACCTCTCTTTGCCAGGTCATATTGTTTTGCCCGCCAAGAACAAACATGGAGTCAGGAACTGGCATCCATAAAATACTACAAAAATGTGTGATATACCACAATAAACATCAGATTAGTCATGGGTATTCAAACAGAATTCTCGATTTCTATTTTTTTTTTTCTCAGTAGATTTTGTTTTTCTTCGGTAGAAGCCGTGTGAATTTGATGGTAGTGAGCAGCCCTATTTACAGTGAAAGAAAGTGTACTGTTGGGACTTTGTATTTTGATTTTATTATAAATGAGAAACGTTATAAATTTAAATTATGGGGGTTGGTCAAAGTTAATTAAAAACACAAATATGAGATTGGTCATAATATTGTCTTACTTTGTGGATTCCGGTCAAAAGAAAACAAAACTATTATTTTAAGTTAAAAAAATCATGTAATATGAAATAATTGTTTTATTTTTATAATATGAATTTGAAATTACCATTAAAAAAATATATATTCTAAGTATATTAAAAAATTTATAGTTTGTTAGTAAACATACTTCTCTTTAGTGTATATAACCAAATTATCTGCTTAAAAAAAAAAAAAAAGTATTCAACCAAATGAAACCTTTACCGTAATTTCAATTTTAATATGATATATTTCATAAAATACCTATTTAAAATAAGAAAATTTGGCACTCGTTAAATTTTGATAACTGCGGTCAATTTGAGGCCACACATTCATAGACAATTGGACTCAAGACACAACACAATTTGAGCCCACTTAGCTCAACCCAATTTCACGCGGTCCAACTCATCTAGGCTCTCCACACACTCCTTGCGCATGTCAAGAATATGCACCGAGCTCGACAGCTCGATCCACACCTAAAAAAGATACTTTATTTTATCGTAAATTTGAAAATAGAGAATTTACCTTCAACAATACATTCTAATATTTATAGCACATTTTACCTTTTATATTATATTATATTTGTAGTATAATTTCTAAAATAATTCATCTATAGTACGTGATATGATTTCTATGAGTGTAGAACTTAACCAATAATAGACTGAGTCTATGATTAATTAAATTCTATCGGTGATACCGTGATAGAATTAACCAGTGATAGAACTCTATCACTCATTGAATTCTATAGGTGACAGAATTCAATTTGAATTTCTTATTACAAATAAATTAATTTTGATTTTATGTTATAAATAAAAATACTTTACTTTTTTATTATACGCAAAATCTCCTTAAAAATAACCCGTTTTACTATAATTTATCAAAATTACTCTATTCGGATAAATTACGTGATAAACGCCCTTAGGACCAACACTTTTTAGGGATAAAAAAAGAAGTGATATTAATTGCAAAATGAGAAATTTTAAAATGCTAGGAAAGTATTATTTGATGGCTAGGTAAGTTTAAAGAAGGTAAAAGAAGACAGAAAATAGTTGGTCGTGCATTGATTATCTAGATCGGTGATAATCTATTTGAACGTCACTCTAAATCAATGTTGTCATCTACTCTACTATTAAGAAATGTAAAAATAATTCGTCGACTAAATTCATATATATCTATAAATTAAAAGATCATAAATTCGATTATTCACATCGTTGTTCAACTCAAAAAATATTTATCCTTTTTTTTTTGGTACTATATATCCCTTATTTATTTGATGAGGCCTACACAATTTTATTTTGTGAATTTGATTATCTTTTACCATATCATTTCACATTAAAAAAACTATTATTAAAAAAATACATTTTGAAATCTTGTTGCAAGAAAAGTGTTCTATTGTTCGATTTATTTTTAAATTCAAATTGGAGAGACAGACTAATTACTATCACAATTATAAATTGATGCAAATGTAAAATAAATTTACTTCATGAAGTTTTTTTTTTTTTTTGACAGATTTACTTCATGAAGTTTTAATTTGTTTGAATAGGATTTTTGAACTATTTAAAAATAGTTACACACAATAAAATATTAAATCAAAATGGAATAATACATTGATTGTCATGCGTAAATGGAATAACGCATTAATTCAAAAAAAAAAAAAAAATTGTTGGTATTTTTCCCCATGAAAATGAACGAAAGAGTTTTTTATATTAACAAGATTCTGTTTTTGGAAATAGAGGATTAAATGCACCTATTTACCTCTAGTAGTAAATTTTTGACAAAGAAGCCAAGCACAATACAATTTCTTTTTCCTTCCTATTTAATTTCACTTATGGTGTGTTTGGGACAAAAGGAATGATAATGATTAAGGGGGATGATAATGAGGAGGAGAATAATTATGGGGAATGGTTATTTGTGTTTGGGATGAAAGTTATGATTATGAGAAGAATGATTATTTGTGTTTGAGATAAAAGTAATGATTATGGAAAAAAATAAAATAATGAATATGATGTGAGTGAAAAATAGTGATTTGATGTATAAAAAGTTGTTGGAGAGAGAATAAAAAGTAGTTAGGAGAGAATGAAAAAAGTGATTTTTGGAAAACGTGATTATGAGATAATGATTACCGGTGACCCATACATGGAGAATCATCCACATTCTCATTCTCCTCCTTATTCTTGGTGGCTCAAACACTCCCTTAAGCGAGATTGAATTTTGAAGTTTGGGAGAATAGAGGAGAGGAAGAGAAAATAGAGAGGAAGTGAAGTGATTTGGAAGGATGGAGTATTTGTTTGAAAATTGATAGTTTGGAGAGGAGATATTAGAATTTTTTTTTTTTTTTTTTTTTTTGGATTTGTATTTTGAAAAGAGATGTTTGACTCTTTTTTTTTTTTTGGAATTGGTGTATAAGAGAGATTTTTTTTATATTAATTTTTATTGTAATAAAATTTGATTTGATGTTTTATAGAATTAAATATGTTTGATTGGATGTGAGAAAGAGATAGGAGGAAGAGGGTTGAGAGAGGTTGTTATATACAAAAAAAAAAAAAAAAAAAAAAAAAAAAAACAAATATGTAGTTGGATAATTTCTTCTCCTCAACTCTCCAACACCTAAATCCAATCACCTCCTTAGGTAGGATCTCCCCATAATAGAAAAGTGCAAACACACCACATATTTTAAATGAGTAATACTTACCTACATATGAACGTGTAGGGTTAGTATATTTATTATCCACATATTAAAGCACAAAATTAACAAAACAATGAAAACTAAATAGGTATGTGACAAATATTTATGCCACGTGACCACCCTAAACACCGGCCATATGTAGGTAAGTATAACTCGTTTTAAATATTGTTGGATATATTTTTAAAAAAATATTAATGCACTTTAAACCCATATTTTTTCATATAATTATTATTAACATTTCAATTAAGAGATTTTGGAAGGAAACACGTTTCGTTTAAAATATTACGTGTACATTTATCTAAAGAAAGTAGTATAATAGTGCAATCACTACTAGAAAAACAACCTACCATGACACCCTTTAAATTTCAAATTTGAAAAAATGAGGAAAAAAAGTGTCATAATAGAAGGTAAGGAGATTTTTTTTTGTAAAATGACGGTAAATGGCAATTTTTGACTATTTGTGATTAAATTTTTTAGCCATACAAAATATCACCACATAAAGGTCATGGGTTCGAGCTGGGCATAACGTTATTGTTTTATAAATATTTATGTATTTTAAATAGTTATTAAACATTTTTTAAAAAATCGGCAAAACCTATCTCTTGCGCAAAGCGATTCGCCTCTTCATACGAAACCCTCATCGAACGAAACCCTCGCTCCTTTCTTCTTCACGACCAACATCAGAAAATCAAAGTCGTCGTTGCTGGTTTTATTTTAGACTAGAATGCTTACAAGAGCTTGCTGTTTCTGTAGAAATCGAAGCCATCGTCACTAGTTTTCGTTGAGACCAGAACGCCGACAGGAGGCTGAAGCTTCCGTGAAAATCGAAGCCGCTGCCACTTGAAGCCGTTGTCTCTGTCATTATTTTCATTCAGACCAGAACGCACCAAGTCATTAGCCTTGAGAAGCTTTGGTTTTCCTACATTTTTCTTGGACCCCTAATTTCAATTTTCCCTTATTATCAGGTTAGTTTTTTTTAACTATTTTCTTTGACGAATTAAGTTTCTAATAGATGGGATTCTTGTTGTTTTGATGAATTTATGATTATTGTTTGATGAATTTATGATTGTTGGTTTTTTTTCAGAACTTTCTGTCCTAATAGATAAATTATTTTTTTACTGTTTTGAAGGGAGTATAAACTTGGTTTAATGTTCCTGTTGGATCTTTTTGTTGCCTCTTAAAAATACCAGATTTAAATTTCCTTCTAGTGGTTGTTGGGTCAATTGTTGATACCATCAATTGAATAAATGAAATAAACTTGGCCTCGATATATCCTAGTGAAATTGAATATTTCTTTGTCTGGATTTTCCTCAATTTTTTTTTAAATTTTTATTTATAGTTGTTTATGTGTGTTTGTTAATGATATGAACTTTCCATCACAAGTTGTTTTTGTGTATACTATACAATCTTCAGAACTAATGAATTAAAGAATTGAGTCTGTAAATATACATTAGAAGAATTACAACTTGAACCTTTGGATGAGAAAAGAGGATAAAAGCTGATGAATTCAAATTGGATAAACATATATAAAAAAACAATTAATTCTAACAATACTAGGCAACACAGATTTCTCTCTATCTATTAAACAAAAAGTTCGATGCAAATTGTGCTTGTTGCTTTGATCATTCATGATAATTCGATAGGCCGTCTTATTATTGTTTTGGATGATACATTATATTTTCATGTCATAACTTATAAGATTTATATATGATAGGACTAAAAAAAAAGTATGTACTATGTACATATGTATTTTTATATATGTGTGTAGAATAATTCACTTGTTTTTTTCTCTTCAAACCAAAAATTATAAACAAAAGCAAAACTAGTTAAAACAACACAACTCATTACAACATAGAAACTCTTTGAAACAAATTATTAATAGCTATATCATAAGCATCTTGAAATTTCTCCAAGACATTATCAGAATCTCCATAAACCAAGACAGGCAAAAGCTCATAAACAATAAAGCTTCGCATTTCCTCTCTTTTCTCCTCAGAAATTCCCATCAATTTCTTCACCACATTTTCACTTCCCTTTATCAACTCCTTTTTATCAATCTTTTTATCAATCATCACTGGATATTTCCCATAATCCTTGGGAAAATGCCAAGAGTATTGATAATACGCAGTAAACCGGTCGAAAAAAATTGGAATACACCCCAAAACCAACGAATCAAAAATCGACTTCCTCGTCGAACTATCCCCAGGTGGCTGAAGGCAAAACTCCGACTCTAAAAACAACCAAACCACCGTCTCCGCATTGTCGCAATTCCCGGACGTACAATCTACATGCCGACACATCCCCTCTTTGGTGGCGCATTGGTCGATAAGTAGCGACCGAATGTCATCGGGGGAGTCAGGTCGAGCGGCACCAGCAAACCCAACAAGGAACTTACGATGGGATCGTAGGGCTTTCCATTGCCAAGCAAAAACGTCATTGTCGGAGTGGGGGTGGAAGAATGTCAGGTGGGGGATGGTGACGTCATTTTCGTGCCAGGGTTGTCGTTCGATTAGGAGTTTATGGTGTTTTGTAGAGGTTTGAGTTGGAAGAAATTGGTGCCCCATGAAGTGGGATTAATATTTGAATTATTGTTTGATGATGATGATGATCTTCGGAAATCCCATGAGATTTTTCCTAAGATGAAAACGTGGTCTTTAGCGGAGTTTAGAGTCCAGGATTTTTGGGTTTGGAGATATTGGATTAATTATAACCCTAATGAGTCTTTGATTTCGTTGGATGTGTTGGTTTTGAAGTGCCATCTTAGAATGTCTAATCCGCCATAGTAAGGTACGTAGAAAAGCTTGGCCATTTCTGGATTGTTTTCTCTGCATGGATGTTTTAAAATCCTGGTTTATGGGACAAAAAGGAAAGACAGTTACATTTTTCATTCAATAAGTAAGAAATTATGTTGAAAATTATGTTTGTATTTTCATAATTTCGCTAGCTAAAAGAGATTTCAAGGAAGGCAAAAAAAAAAAAAAAAAAAAAAAAACTTAAACGAACTCTAAAAATCAAACGATTTTTTTAGGTTTAGTTTGATAAATATTATTTGTTTAAAAAAGATAATCATATGGGAGAAGAGAAAACATAAACCTTTTACAAATGGTGCTTTCAAATAAATAAAAATTTTCACTCATTTTATTAGTTGAGAAATAGAAATCACTCATTAAAACATAATTATATTGATATCATGTAAAATTTAGTAATTAAATGATCATAGATTGGACTTCTTCAATTTTGTTGAACTAATAGAAACAAAAATTAAAGCTAGTGCTTTATTTTCAAAACATGACTTGATTTTTAATTAATAGGTTTTATTTTCAAAAAAAAAAAATAAAGAAATCAAATGAATATCAAATAAATAACGAAACTCTTAATTCAAAATTTTTCTAAAAAAACTCACCTACCATGACACTTTCCAGATTCATTTTACAAGAGAAAATAACCAAAAAATGTCATTAAAGGAAGAAAAAGCGGGTGCTGAAGAAAAACGAAAATACCCTTATTTATAAATATTTATGGTTATATCTTAGAGTCATTAAACCTGGCATTTAAAAAGTTTTGGGTTCGAATCCTAAGCGAAGCTTTTTCACCTAAATATTTTTTAAAAAACCCTACAAAAAGTGAAAACTGTTCGCGTGGCTTTTCTTTTTCACACTTCTTCCTTCTTCTCAAGCAGAATCAACCTCCATTTTTTTACCATATGTGATTCGCCGATTCGCACTCCCATCAGGGCAGCAATTTTCATTTCATGGTTGTTGAATGAAGTGAAAATATACATTGTCGTGGGTTTCTTTCTTTCTTTTTTTTTTTCTTCCCTTTTTCCGATTGATGACTTGGATTATGTTAGTTTACTAGTATTTTTGGTTAGTTTTCTATTCTTATATATGTTTGAATATGCAAGTTTACAAGTGTTTATAGGAGGGAATTGTTAGTTTTATTTACATACATCTATCTAAACTTAAAGCAAATTTTATCGTTCATCTCTTCCAAAACACCCACTGGTATCATGTGGTTTATCAGCAAAAAATTTATTAAAAAAACTCAAATTCTCTTAGATTCTCGGATTCTTTTGATGGTGGATTTGCTCTGTTGAGTTTTTTTTATTAAACTTAAAGCAAATTTTGATTAGATTCTAATTCATAAAAATGGTGGAGGGGCCAAGTTAAAGAATAATTTTGTAGAAGGTAGCAATGAGTTCTACTTCATTGTGGGGTCAAAGAATAATTAGTTATCTAACATATTCTTGTTTAGAATCAAGAAAAGAGGTGAATTTCATCACTTACCTCTTTTTGTTTTGCTTTAGGATAGATTATCCACTCTTTAACCTATAATATTTTCTAGATGATGTGTATGTGTTATTAAATTTGTTTTGAAGTTGAGTTGTTCTTAGATGTTTAACGAAGTCGAGTGTGCTTCATTCTTATTTGTCGTAACGTGACTGCTATTTGAGACTGAAAAATAGTTTAATGTTTATAGTGAGAAACTTTTGTTTGTTCTCATTTCTAGACTAAAGAGGAATATTTTAGACAATTTGTATAAATGTCATTCATTGTTGTCTTTAAGTTTATTTAAGTGAGAAAATTTAATAATGTCCTGAATCTATTTTTTTGAAATCTTTCTTAGAATTATTTAATGGACAATCATGGATGAAGAAGAATAAGTTGTCTAAAGAATATGAGTTGGGAATAGAAACATTCATTAAATTTGGTCTACAACATGGTAATGGTTCCAATGCAATTCGTTGTCCGTGTTTAGAATGTGGGAACCGCATATCCAATGATGTTGCAACGGTTAGGTATCACTTGTATGCCTATGGGATTTACCAAAGTTATACAGTATGGTTTTGGCATGGAGAAGAGTTTGAATCTAAGAAGTCTAGGAATCATTTGGTACATGAAGAAGTGGAAGACAATGATTTTTTCGATACCATTAATATGGTTGAAGCTGCATATGCAGAATATTCAAATCCAGGGAATATGTTTCACACTATGTTTGAAGATGCTAAGAAGCCATTGTACCCTGGATGTAAGAAGTTCACAAAGTTGTCTGCCCTCATAAGATTATATAATATGAAAGTAAGATTTGGATGGAGTAATACAAGCTTTTCAGAAATAATGTCTTTTATTAGTGAACTTTTACCTCAAAATAATGAAATGCCCGTTTCTATGTACGAAGCAAAAAAAAAAACTCTATGTGCTCTAGGGTTGAGTTACCAAAAGATAGATGCATGTCCAAACGATTGTTGTCTGTACAGAAAAGAGTATGAACATCTGAATGAATGTCCTAAATGTAGTCTACCAAGATGGAAAATATAAGAATACTATGGAAATGAAGAAAGGAGTTCCTGCGAAACAACTATGGTATTTTTCAATCGTTCCAAGATTACTACGGATGTACAAAAGCGTTGAACATGCAAAAAACTTGGTTTGGCATGCGATTAATAGGAAAGTTGGTGGTGTAATGCGGCACCCAGCTGATTCTCCATCATGGAGGTTGATAGATCACCTATGGCCATCTTTTGGTGTAGAACATAGGAATCTCCGTTTCGGGTTATCAACTGACGGTGTTAACCAATATGGAGATTTAAGTACTAAATATAGTTGTTGGTCAGTAATCCTTACAATATACAACCTTCCTCCATGGTTGTGCATGAGAAAAAAATTTCTAATGTTAACGATGTTGTATCAGGACCTAAACAACCAGGGTATGATATAGATGTATATTTGGCGCCCTTAATTGACGACTTGAAACTTTTGTGGGAAGAAGGAGTGCAATGTTTTGATGCATATAGAGAAGAAACTTTCACCCTACGAGCTGTACTAATGTGGACT